>PPHD01018430.1:0-14551 GCA_002909625.1 Bambusicola thoracicus
AAGCTCTCCTCAGTTGCTGGAAATAAATAAATCAGTACATGTAACACTACATACGGGGTTGCCATAAGCCAGAGAATCCAGCACCCTGCTACCAACTCCCTCCAGCAGCTGTCATTGAATCAGATTTCCCTCAGAGACAGGTCTGAAGAGAATAAGGGATATCACTGGTGACAAGCTTCTACTGCTGTCCTCACGGCTGCTCTCAACTAAAGGCCATGAAGCAAAAAGCAGGGAGGGAGGCTGTTTCCCAGACATGCCTAGAAATCTACCACACAGTTAGTACTAAGGGGAGTGTGGGAATCAAACAGTGCTGGGAGATTATTAATGACCTAGGCCTCAGAAAGCTGAGAGATGCTACTTCACGCTGTCATAAAATAAAGACAAATACGTCCCCCATCTCTCCATACTCTCCTTTTCTCCCGCCTGACACTCCTGGCTTGTCTGCCAGGTAACACCAATGCAGCTTTCAGTAGCATGCAGTTAGAACAACAGGATTATTTATGTGTCAGCGTACACCCAACATACCCAGCTGAAATAACAGTAAAGGATCAGTGTTATTCTGCAGGCATTTGAACAGGAGCTAGGATGACTCACTCAGTCCTACTATTACCTTTTACCTTCCTCCAGCACCTGACTTCTAAGTCCATCTGAGTGGACATGGACTCACTCTGAGCTGACCCGGTCACAGAGCATGCATAGACACACACATAAACTGCATCCCTCTGCAATGCAGCACGTGTGAAACATTGGAGAAAGCAGGTGAACATATAGAAAGGCATCTCAATGCAGATCTATCAACACTGCACCTGTACCAGCAGAAACACACTGAGTGATTCCATACGCTTATGTCCTAAATTAAAACAGGAGAGTGGATCCTAAGGGCAGGTCCCTCATTAGAGGTACCTCCAAGCCCCATTTCCCTGAGAAGCTGTAGCAGTGAGCCGTCCCCTCTGCTTGGCTGCAGCAGGGCAGCACCTCCCAGGTTCCTGTGGCACACGGCAACTGCTGCTTCCTTCTCCCTCTCCTGGGTCTCCAAACACCCAGATATACACACACTCCTCACCCCTCACCTTCATGGGGGCCTCAATCTTGATGTACATGTTGCTCACATGCATTTCTGCATCATTCCTTCAGGACCTCAGAGTCTCCTCATCTCCCATGGGAGAGAGGGTCTGCCAGAAGTCGAAGTTCTTTAACAGCAGGAAGCTAAAGCACAGTTAAGGCAGCAGACATGGATGAGCACTTTCAAGTGCATGGTAACTGCTCTCTCAAATCCTCCTTCCAATAGTGCTGCCAGCAGGAGCAGGGAGCTGCTCTCCTCTCCAAACTACGCACCAGTGAGGCTGTACCTCAATTACAGTGTTTAGTTTTGGGCTTCTCACTACAGGAAAGACACTGATGTCCTGGAGCACGTCCAGAGAAGGAATATGAAGCTGTGAAGGCCCTGGAGCACAAGAGAAGCAGCTGAGGGAAGTGCAATTGTTCAATCTGGAGAAGAGGGGGCTTAGCTTGGAGAATAGAAGGCTCCTGGGAGACCTCATTGTGGCCTTCCGATATTTGAAGGAAGTGTATAAACAGGAGTGGGAACGACTGTTTACGAGGGTGTATAGTGATAGGACAAGGGGGAATGGTTTTAAATTACAACAGGGAAGGTTTAGATTAGATATTAGGAGGAATTTTTTCACACAGAGGGTGGTGATGCACTGGAACAGGTTGCCCACAGAGGTTGTCTATGTTGCTAAAGATCTTGAACAGCACTGATTCCAAGACAGGCCTCTGGGAGACACCACTTATCACCAGCCTCCACCCGACATAGAGCCCTTGACAACAACCCTCTGGCTATGACCACCCAACCAATTCTTTATCTATCTAATTGTTCAGCTTTCAAATCCTTATCTCAAAACTGGGGAGATTTGAATGTGGTGGGGGCCCATGTCAAAGGCCTTGCACAATTCCCACTAGAAAATATCAGTTGTCCTCCCTTTTGTCCACCGATGCCATCATAGAAGGCCACTAGATTGATCAGGTATGATCTGCTCTTGGGGAAACCATGCTGGCTATTTTGGATCACCTCCTCATCGCACATGTGTCCTAACATCTCTTTCAGGAGGATCAACTCCATGATCTTTGAAGGTACAGATGTGAGGCTCAATGGTCTGTAGTTCCCCTTGTGTTCTTTTCTCCCTTTCTTTAAAATGGGAGTGATGTTTCCCTTTCTCCCGTCACCACGGACTTCACCTGACAGCCATGTCTTTTTCAAATACGGTGAAGAATAGCTCAACAAACATAAGCCAGTTACTTCAGAATCCTGGGATGCATGTCATCTGGCCCCATAGACTTGTATGCATTCAGCCTCATGAGATGGTCTCGGACTTACTCCACTCTTTCACTAGGAGGAATTTTACTCCCCAGACCCCTGCTTGGAAGGTCAGGGATACAGGAGGCATGAGAAGCCTGACTGACTGTAAAGATCAAGGCAAAGAACTCATTAAATACCTCAGCCTTTTCCACGTCTGAGGAAGCCAGCTCTTCTATTTTATTAATCAGAGGGGGTACACTCTCCTTTACCTATCCCTTGTGCCTGTGTATATAAAGAAACCCTTGATTTTCATGTCCTTTGACAAGTTCAACTCCATCTACACCTTGGCTTTCCCGATCCCATCCTTGCAGATCTAGATGGCTTCCCTATATTTTTCCAAAGCCACCCATCCCTGCTTCCACTGTTATAGTTTTCCTTTCTTTTTCCCTTTAGCCTGGCCACCAGGTCCTTGCTCAGCCATGCTGGTTTGCAGCTTCATCTGCCTAATTTCTTGAAGTGGAGGATGGAATGCTGGTGTGCTCTCAGAAAAGTGTCCTTGAAGTGCCACCAGCTCTTTGTGCCTAAGGACAGTTTCCCAGAGGAAACTGGCATTTGATACTTAGGACATGGGTAAGTGGGCAATACTGATGGTAGGTGGAAGGTTGATAGGATGAATTTTAAGGTTGTTTCCAACCTTAATGATTGTATGAAACTGCAACAGCATTTGCTGAGAGACATGAACAACCACTGTCTTCATATTCTTCTGAAGAAATATTGGAAGAGTTTGCTTGCCAGCCACCTGGCATGATCTGATGAGAACACAGCAGATTATGCTCTTTTGCACAGTTCTCTGCAGGACAACACTTCAAGGGCAGAGCATTTTCTGCTCATCTGTTGATGGCCCGGTTGAACCTGACTGCTTAGATCATAAGCTCTGTGAGACATGAACCTCACTGCTTTGAGTACCCAGCCCATCACAACCCTCAACAAGGTGAGAAATCCTTTGACAAACCATGCTGCAAACGTAAGTGAATACAAAAGATACAGTCCAACAGACTCAGAATCAGAGCAGAGTTCAAAGGCAGCTTCTACTGTGCAAAGCAAATATTTTAAAGGATTAAGAATTACATTCTTTGACTGGCTCCAACAACATACTCAGCCTGTTACAAATAAAAGACACGCTGGCGATTCAAACCAAAGGCAGACAGCAGCTTCCATGACAGCTTCTTGAAGTATCTATTTTGATGTCCATTTTCAGGGAATGAGGTAAGGTAAAAGATGACTCAGCTCCAGAGAACTAGGAGCTTATTAGTTTTTATGGGGACAGCTGAAGTGATGAACCATAAGCACAGAAGACTGAGATTTGTTCATCAGGGCAAGGGACCAATTTTCAGCATAATGGAAGAACACCAGCATCTGTGCAGATGACAACTCCACATCAGTTTGGTACAGAGGAAGAGCAGTTCAACACACAGATACTAACATTTACGGGCTCACAGATACCTTAATTGCAATAAGCTGACTCACTGGCACCTACAAATTACCATCCAAAACAAATCAGCAAGCAAAGGTCAGGCTAATAGGAGGTGCTCTGAAGTTCAACCAAAGGCTTTGATTCTTGGCAGAGCTGCATTACCCTGTGGATGCGCTTATTGTGAAAGGGCTGCAGGTTCCTAAATGAATCTCATCTCTACCTAGCTCTTCTCACCAATGCATAATTAAGATCCAGATAGATCTGAGTGCAAGTGAAGCCAACAAGCATGCTCTTCTGAAGCTCAGCCAAACAGACACTAGAGAGCCAGTCAGCTAGCTGAAGCCAATCATCAGTTCATCCTGCGGAGGAACATTTGGCCCTCCATCAGCCTTTAACAACAGAAAAAACTCACTGGCAAGATGCAATTGTGGATCATTTGCTTCGACTTTCTGGGTTCACCTTTAGCACCAAGCAGCCTGAAACCTCCTGCGTAAACACACAAAATCCACAATTACATTCACTCTTATGACAGGGCCTGGGTTTGAGGCTCCTAGCTTCTCGCCACATTTCTAGTGGCAGGAGCCCTGGGTGGAGAACCTCTTTGGAAACAGAGGATGCTGAACTGATCTCTTTGAGACACAGCATCATGCATTCCTTTCATGTGGAGATGCAAGGAGTACAGAGCCCAAATAGAAGAACTGACAGTCTTTTGCTTCTACAGTAGCACAGCCTTGCTTTATTCCTCTGTGCTGTAACAACAGCCAGACATGTTCGCTGTTCTCTCCCTTTTTGAAGCAGTCCTGCCATGTTATCTTTCTCTCCCTAAGTTTTCATCTGATAGTCATTTTCACTTCACTTAGGCAAACACCCATGTTTCTGCCTGCATACCTCACGTCCTACCATGTTTGAAAAGCACCTTGTCAGCACTTCAGCTTCCTGCTGAAAAACCATCTGAGTGTATAGTTTGTAGTCTATAGTCACATACCACCTCCCACTCCTAGGGTTTTCTCCTTTCTGCTTCAACTGAATAGGTTTATGCTAAGATTATGCTTGTATAGTGAAATTAAAACACACACATACATAACCAGGTAGAGGACAGCTCCTTATCACTTTATGACTGACATAGAGAAGACATACACACACCGCATCAGAAGGCTTCCACATGGCACAAAAAGCAATTGCCACACTGCCGAAGCAAGCACATTTGATGCTGTCCAAGACAAATACTTCCAACAATGAGGATAACCTGAGAATATATTGGGGCAAGAGCTTTACCTTTACTAGAAAGGTTTTAACTGAAACAGGATTGTAAGACATACACTGTAATATTGACAATAGAGTGAGACCAGTACCAAGCACAATTTTTTACTGGTCCTCTTGAGGTTGGAGACTTAAGGTTTATTAGCAGTGGGATTATTCAGAAGCAGTTGATGCTTGCCAACACTAACAGGAGGGTGTTTGCTCTGCACATTCAGAAAGTTTCCTCATTCCTTCTCCACCTCAGAAACAGAAGGAAAAGACTGGTATCAGTGTCATCCATAAGCAGAAGGAAGTACACTTTATTCTTAAGGGAAGAAGGAGGAAAAGACTCCTGCATTTCTACTACCTCCCTGCTTGCGTTACAGAATATGCCAAGACACACTAATTTTCTCTGAGATAGCATCACTGTGAGCTTGTGCAGGAAGAGCACATCTGGTCCCATCGGAATAAGTTGCTTTCCAGTAAGATGTCTACATCTGCTGCTGCTTCTCCCAGCCGTTACAGCTCATTTGCCAGAGCATACAGATTTCATACCCAGGGACCTCAGAAGCACCCCTAGCCTAAGGATAACATGAATTTTTACAGCTGTCAAGATATTTTTGTTTCTCCTCGCTTAAAGATGCTCAGCAAAGGCACCTGGAAATCATCCTTTGTGTTAAGCACCTTCCTGTAGATCTGTGCATTCTTTAGCTCTATGTGCCTTATCTGTACAGGCAAACAAAATACACAATTCCCCAGATTAAACCCTCCTCCAACCTTTCGGTGCAAAAAGCCATTAAGATAAAAGAAAGGGGAAAGAAATGTTAAGCAGAAAAAGACAACAGGAAGGCAGGGATAAGAGAGGCGCTGGCAACCTATGCAGAGAAAACAACTGCCCAGACTTCATAACCCTTATTAACAACCGTGTATCACCAGCTACAGACACCACGATGGCTCTGACACTCAAGTCTCCTTGCCTTTCTTCCTTGCAACTCCATGCTAGGAAAAGGCAGCTCACATGGGGATGGTGATCTGATACTGCCTTCTTGAACAGTATGCTGCTCAGGAGTTAGTACTGTCATACAACCAACAGCAGTCACCAAGGCAGGGCATCAGATGTAGTCCAGATCCCTTTCTGAGGGATAGCAGGGAAAAGCAAGAGAGAAGGACTTACTTCATCCACAGTCAACACTACACCCTGTGAGACCACCTATTTATCCCAGCCTCCTCCAGCCCAGGGATGAAAGGGTTCACAGGCTGATGGAAGCCACGTACACTCTGAACGCTTCTCTCCTCAGGAGATTTGAGGTATACAACACTGTTAGGTAAGGATGGCAGCTCATGGAGAGCCTATTCAAGTGCAGGCAGCAGAAGTAGATTATTTGATATGCTTAAGGAAGTAATTGGAAAGGAAAGCACACTCCAGTTCTCACTGCTCATAGGTACATCTCTATGTTATCACCTTATACGGGATCCTTTTGCTGCTTGGAGCTGTATCATGACTTTCACATCTTTCTTGTGTGACAGCAACAATTATTGGCTATGAAGGTTTGAAAAGGGGTTACAATGCCTATTAAATTCATCAAGACAAGCAGAAAATAGCTTTTTGATAATAAAAAAGGAGTATGCTTGTGGAATTTGTTCTAATCCCATATAGTTTCCTTACCTCCTGCTGATTCTGCTCAGAATTACGGCAGAGCATCTTCTTTCTTCTACAGAGGATCAAAGCTGTAGTAACTCATTGAAGCTCCCTTTTTCACTTCTTGTCAGCTGGAGTTACCATGTGTAGGCAGCACTGTAACATCCATCTTTGATGACCCAGCAGACACAATCTTCTTCAGTTTAGCAAGAGCAGACCTACTGAGAAGGAAAATGAAGGTAAAGGAAGTACACTGAGCCTCATGGTGCAGACAAATAGCCTCTCCCCACATTAGGATTAGGGCACTCTCTACTGCTGGTCTTTCCATCCAGCACTGAAATAGATGCTCTCCCCTGCCAACCAAACAGGGCTAAGTACCCCTTCATGCCATTGCCAGACCATTTATAAGCAGGCTAACTCTATAACTAGTCTGTCATTGCCACACACCTGCAGAGCAATGCTGCAATCACCTGAACTGCCAATCCCTGACATTCTGTGATTGTGTGAGTCCTGCAGGTGCTCACCTCCATCACAATCTCAGGCTGCACCTGCTTTTCTCATTAAGATTCAAAACAAACAGCTTATGTATAATGCTGATACAGCTGATATAACTCAATCCAGTTAGGTTTTTGTGTCCTTCTGCATCCAAAACCACTTGCATTATTGCTGTTATTAATATTTTCCCTAGTGTATCAGCTGGTACAGTAGAGAAATTACCTTCTTCCCTACAAATTTTTCTTCCTGGCTGCAAGAAAAACCCTGCTGTACTTCTTGTGTGCACAGACAAGTGGAACACACACTGTTGTATAGCTCAAGAGCAGAGATTACAGAAGACAGCAAAGGCACCTCTGCCATTCACCCACACTGCAGCCATCAGACAAGCAGGCACTGTGTGTCTTCAGTGGGAAATACAGCAGCAGAAAGAGAGTTTGGGAAGAGAAATACTCTGCCAACAGCTTCAACCTGCTGTCAGCTCTGGCAAGATCAAGTATAAACATCATTAATTTCCAGCAGCACAGGCTAGTTAGCTCTCACACTACACATACCTTCCTAAGCAGAAAGGACATCTGATTGTGTCTGTGTCAGGACGCAGGAGAGTGTGAAGTGCAGAACTGTGTCTGGAGGATCAAGCAGAGTGGGGGACTGATGTGCCTTTCACAAGTGAGGTCAAATGCTCCCAACATCTTCCTAGCAAGACAGAAAGATATTTACAACAGAATTAACTCTCACGGTCTGTTATGTGAAATTTGCTACTAAGCATGCATAAATACTCACTCCCCTGCAACTTCAAAGGCTATGCCAAAGTCAGAGATGTAGGATGCACATACTTTCCTTAGTCACAGATTGCTTCATCCATCTCTGCAGGCCTTATGGCCCCCGTAGGCTACCCCTCTACATACTGAGATTTAAAAAATTCTAAACATTAAAATAAATACCCTGTTAAAGCAAATAAACAAATTAACTAACATAGTAGATGAGATTACCTAATGGTTTCATGTTTATAACCTAATATCCGGATCATACCACCAACATTGCAGCAGGAAATCAATCTTTGGATTTTCTCTTTTGTAACTTGAAGGAAAGTGCAACATTGCAACAGAGCAGCAAGACCTCAAATCAAAGCAAGTGAGAAACTGCACAGAAGCTATGGCAAAAGACACAGAAACAAGGGCAGAGGAAGCTACTTATCTTCAGAAAACCTCTAAGATCCACTGGTAGGCAAGATGAAATATATGAGCCTCCACTGCCAGCCAGACCAATGAGGTCTGAAAAGAGGTACATCCTGGCTCCATCCCTTCCGGTCACTCAGGCATACTGCACGCACCTGAGCTCCTCTGGGTTGGCCCTGCCTTCCTACCAGGTGTTTAATCACTGGTTCAAGCCATGACTTAACACTTCCACTACACTTTTCAGTTGAGTGGAAACTAAAGTAATCATTCTAAATTCAACCTCATGTTTTAAGGACACATTTTTTGAGTCTCCCTTTTAGTTGCTTAACAAAATGGTTAGAAGTATTCATCAGTAAAACCCAGCAATGCTTTCATTTGTCTGAACTAACATTTGTTCAGAATACTTGACAGCACCAGACTGATCTTGCACTGTGAGTGCCTTCCTTGGTGATGGAATTCTGAGATTCTGACATTTCTCTTTCACAGCCTTTGGATAAGGCTTTTAATTCTCTATAACTCTTGCTGTTAAGTACATATCAGCAGAATATTTCCATTAACAAATTTGACCCAAGGAAAAAGTAAAATTAAGGGCACATTAACATTCTATGATTAAAGCCAGCATAAGAAAGAGAGGCTACACATTCCTAGTCTCTAGGCAAACCTTACTGCTCTTTACCATATAAACAGCACAGTGAGTTCAAATTAATCCATGGCAAACACTCTGTGGTATTGCTTGACTCTCCACAACAATTTGGTCGGTCTCAGAGCTTTTGAACACTTTTGCTTATGACCACAAACAGGATTTATAAGGAACTATCACCAATCTCAAGTGATAGAGAGCAGGATTCTCTGAGTTGGTCTCTACAATTACACTAAATGTTTCCTTCCCACAGAAAATGATGTGTATTTTTACCTGCAGCAGCAGCAGACCACAACTGTAGTCCTCAGAACATCAGTTCTGCACTGGAAGTCATTCTGAAGAGCAGAATGACACACTGAAGGTTGAGCAGCATGCGTCTGTAGCACAGATGAGCAGTTCCTGGAACTTGTGAATTAGGAGATAAGCAGTAAAAGACTGAGCAAATCAAGGAGAAAGGGCCGAACAATGCATTGTGCTGAGTATCCTCTTATTTGACAACATGGCCAGAAGAACAGAGAGTCATGGGAACCTTGCACCCTGGCTGAAGAGCATTTGCCCAGTATAGATACCATGGAGAGGAGACTATGCTGATCCTGTCCTAGCTAGGTGAAAGGGCTAGAGGATGTCAGGCCAGGGCAGGGCACACAGCTCTGGGAGTTCAGGGATGCACAGTACAGCAGTAGAGGTCTCCTCTGCTAGGACAAGATGTAAGTCAGATTTCCTATCAGCTGTAACAGCTTCCTAGAACTGCAGGGTCATTTGACACCCAGGCCTAGATGTACTGAGTCAATTTTTAGTCAGTCTCAGTTCAGGCTGCTGAGAGCAACATTTCATCTTCATATCTTGATAGGAGTATGAATTAGGCCTAGTGTCCCTTAACACTATGTAAAAATGTCTTTCTTTTTGTTTGGGAGCACAGGAACTGAAGGACATCTGAGTCACTGAAAAATAGATATCCTGTAGCTTTACATGCTGTTTTTCATCAGCTAATTAAATTGAACTATTAACAGTTTTTTTTCTTTTGAATGACGTTGAATGTTTTCTTGTGAATGACGTTAAGAGTTTTATTCTTCCTCCACCCCCACAACAGACTGTTTAAATCATGTTTCTGATTTCTAGTCCTAATATATAGCTGGCCTATTTATAGGCATTTCTTTCTGGGGTGACAGCAGTCTTTAGTTCAGTTAAAACCTGATGTTTAATCCATTATGAACATCCACCATTTTTCTCCTTAAAGCTGTTTATAAAGATGCCTGTATTCCCTGATCCATTAGAAGTACTTCCTTTCACACATTTGCACTTGGTTCAGGGAATCCCTGATATACATACAGACTGCAAGAACTCATCACAAGCAGCTCTGCTGAGAAGCACTTAAGGGTCCTGACAGAGTAAAAACATGAGGCAGCTGTGTGCATTTGCAGTCCAAAATGTCAACTGTATTTCAGGCTGCCTCAAAAGAGGGGTCAACAGCAGGCTGATTGTCCCCCTCAGCTCTGTCCTTATAAGGCCCCATCTGGAATACTGCACCCAAGTCATGGTACCCCAGCTCAGGAAAGATGTGGACCTCTAGGAATGGGTCCAGAGGAGGGCCATGAAGATGAACAGCGGGATGGAGCACATTTTCTGTGAGGACAGACAGAAGGAGCTGGGCTTATTCAGCCTGCAAAAGAGAAGGCTCCAGGGAGACCTGAGAGCAACTTTCTAATACTCTAAAAGGAACTTATAAGCAGGAAGGAAATCAACTTTTTACACAGGTGGATAGTAATAGGGCAAGGGGGAACAGATTTAAACTAAAAGAGGGGAGATATAGATTAGAAGTCAGTGAATGAATTTTTTCAGAGTGTGGGAGAAGGAGAGGTCGGCTCGACCTCGCCAAGTGTCAACTTACTGATAATAATGCACTGGGAAAGAGAGATGAACAGAATAAACAGAGATGTTTTGTAGCTAGGCATAAGATAAGCCCTACTTGCTTGATTTCTAGCCAATGGATTGTTAGTGGAAATGTACTGAATACGCGTGTTAAAATATAAAGGCTTGCTTGGGAAAGTAAGGGGATATGGCAATAAAGAGAATCTTCCTTGCATGAGAACCCTGTGCCGTGATGCTAACTTGTGACAATTGGCTCCTGAACAGAGACCTGAACAGGGACTTGATCTGACTTGAAGACTGACCAGTCCGGAGTGCTTTGAGATAAACACAGCAGGTGTTGAGACAAACGCAGAAAACCTGTACAGGGTAGCATTGAGACAAACGTGGCAGCCTGAGGATTCATCATCCCTAACCACTCTGAATGCCTCTCACTGGACGAAGGTCAGGGTGCGGCACTGTGGGGAACAAAATGACCTTGGAATAGAAAAACGTCCTAGTTACTTTTCAATCTACCCTTAACCAACAGGGGGCACCAGTATCTTCTTCTGATCTACAGCAAATGCTTACACGGGCCACCAGGAAGGATCCCTCCATCACCACTCAGTTTACAACCCAGAGACTTGGGAAGGGATCGGAGTGAAATCGTAGGATGCATCCACTAAAGGTGACAAGATGGCGTCTGGGTTGCTTGAAACCTGGAGAAAAAATTTTGAAGCTTCAAAAAGTCTTGCAGGCCCATCATTGGTCACCCCCAGTCCACCCAAGGATGAAGGAGCTGCAGGCTCCTCCTCAGACTCACCTGCTGTGTCAGCAACCCCCTGGTTACCACCGACACAGGGGGAGCTTTCCGCCTTCCCTCCTGATGGCCCCAATGATCCCTTTGATCCTGGCCTGATAGACTCTGAAGAGCCAGATCTGTTTCCCCCGGATCCACACAATGTGTGGGTACTCATCCAGAGGGAGGCTAGGAAAGCTGGAGACACAGATACGTTAAGGGAATTCCCTGTAATTGTGGCCTCAGACCAAGAACCAAGGTGAAAGGCTGTATCATGTAGTATCCCGCAAGATTTATGGCATATGGTCACAGACCATGGCAACAGCATCCCATAGACTGTCAGTTTGATTCAATCCATATGTGATAGCTCTGTTTTTACACTGCATGATTTTAAAGTCATGTGTCATCTTTTCATGACTGAAAAGCAGTATACTACATGGGAATCAAAACTGAGAGGATTGGCACAGACCCAGACGACTGAAAATCAGGCGATGCCAAAGAGGAATCCCCTCAGGGCTGTAAATGTAAATGTATTCCTTGATGGAGGAGGGGGTGCGAATCCCTGCAGAAGGGTTACAGCAAGTTAAGCATCTGGCAATTCGTGCCCTCCGGGCCGTGCCAGAGGCAGGGGAGAAAAGACAGTCTTTTGTGAGCATTAAGCAGCAGCCCCAAGAACCATACATGATGTTTCTGGATAGGCTGAACAATTCACTGGAGAAGCAGGTTGATAACGCGCAGGTGAGAGCTCTCATATTTCAACAGCTAGCAATTGAAAATGCAAACGCTGATTGCCAGAAGGCGTTACGTGCTCTAAAGAATCCCACTACTGAGGAGATGATTAACACATGTATGAATGTTGGCACGCATAAACACCAAGTTACACTAGCAGCCCAGGCATTTGCCGCCATATCCCTTAAGCAGGGACAGTGGGGACCTTCCCTCAGTACGCATTTCTCCTAGGGGCCTTGCAGCAGATCCCATGTTTGGTATGGAAAACAGATACACCCATGTGGGTGGACCAGTAGCCCCAGCCCAAGAAAAACTGTTGCAGCTAAATGCCCTTGTTGAAGAACAGCCCATGGCCAGACATGCAGTGCCAACTACAAGCCCGCAGAATTCACCCGTATTTGTGATCAAAAAGTGATCAGGGAAATGGAGACCGTTACATGATCTCAGAAAGATTAATGCTGTTATTGAAGATATGAGCCCACTGCAACCAGGGCTGCCTTCCCCCAGTATGTTCCCGCAGTTGTGGTTACTTATAGTAATAGACTTAAAAGATTGTTTTTTCAACATCCTGTGTGCTCTGATGATTTTGGTTCCCTCTGTTAACGCGGGGGAACCCCACTGTCGATACCACTGGACTGTGTTACCTCAGGACATGAAGAACAGCCCAACCATGCGTCAACAATTTGTTGCCGGCATTTTATCCCATGCACCAAAGGTTTCCCGATGTTTGCATATACCACTACATGGACAACATCCTGGTCACCGTGCCAAGAGAGATGACTGTGACTGAAGTTGTGTCAGTGATAATAACAGCAGCAACTCAGGCAGGATTGCAGATTGAACAGGGCAAAGTCCAGAAGACACCACTTTGGCTATACTTGGGTTGGAGGATCTTGCAGACTCGAATCCAGCCACAGACTCTAACTTTGGGTACCAAAGTTAGCACCTGAAATGATCTGCAAAAGTTATTAGGTGCCATAAATTGGGTGTGACCCCTAGTGAGGATTTCTACA
Organism: Bambusicola thoracicus; assembly: GCA_002909625.1. NCBI lineage: Eukaryota > Metazoa > Chordata > Aves > Galliformes > Phasianidae > Bambusicola > Bambusicola thoracicus. The sequence continues at coordinate 13,348 of PPHD01018430.1, forward strand.
GAAGATCTTCACCACCTCTTCAGATTACTGGAAGGGGATCCGAACTTATCATCACCGTGACGTTTGACACCAGCAGCTACGACAACACAAGGTCTTTTCCAACCTGAGTGATTCTAATATCCACCCATTAACCACAGTTTAGTGGGCAGGTATCGTAGTGCCATAAATTTAGATCTCTAGTAACCTGACAGTCAAAATCAAGACTATGTTAAACCATTCCACATCACTGAACATAAGAGAAAAACAAGCTCTGTGGCTAGCACCACTAAGTTACAGAACAGAACTGATGAAATATTGTAGTCATTTTCTGGTATTTACTCAACAGAAATGCCACCAAGGCTAACAAAAGATGAGGGAGTTAGTGGAAATGGATCCACTACAAGACAACACAGCCAAAATATTAGCAAAAAAAAAAAAAAAAAAGCTGCTTTGGGGTCAGAGGGTCCATAAGGAATCTGCCCCACTTCAGAAAAGTGTTGATGAATGCATGGAAAAGAGAACAGAAAGGAGTAGAGAAAAAATAAACGATTTGGTTTATCATCCAGCAGATGAATGGACAAATGCATCTGGGCAAGGTGAACCATGTATTTCTACCTCCCTTAACCTGAAAGCACTTGAGTCATTATATTTCTCTTATTTGCTTGGGCTTGCCTGGAATTTATGTAGTTAAAAAAAAAAAATATTGCAGGATGTATAGAATGCTCTGTATTTGAAAGCTACTTTATGAATGGCACAAGTGAGAGAAGGTGTGATGATAAATAGCTACCTAGTACAGAAGATACTTGGAGGTAAGACATTGCGTAGAGATATTCAATTCACATTTTCAGTCACACTGACACAGGAAGGAAATTCAATTGGTGGGTAATGAGTCAAGACTTCCCTTCCTGAATTTCTTCATAGACTTCCAAGTGCTAGCTCACTACTGTGTAATCACACACAAATTGATTCTGGGTACGTTCAATTGGCCTGTGCAATAACCTTCGGATTCATTTATAAAATGATATTTCTATTGCAGTTCATGGCAGTACTGAGACAAACTCTTGGAAAGGAAACAATAAAAGTAGCCTGCCTAGAAATTCCTCAAATCTGACAAGGATTAAAAACAACTTCTTCTTCATTAGAAATAATTCATTCTTTCAATACTGATAAGCAGGCCTTTCCAGGGAGGCACTCAAGGAATGAGCTGGCTTTGTTTGGATTTGTG
>PPHD01018431.1:0-14551 GCA_002909625.1 Bambusicola thoracicus
GGAAACAGGCTGAAATTTCTCAAATACAGAACCCCCAGATTGTCTCAACTTCTTGTTAAGAAGACAGCTAAAGCTAAAAAATAATTGTTTATTCAACTTCACTGTTTTTTCCAGGACAGAATTCTTTGAGTGGCACTATTAAACTTTTCTCACCTTTTCCCTTTTTTTCCAACTCCGTTCTCATGTTTATCAGCAGTGATTATAAATGCTGCTGAACACCAGGTGAGAAAACCCACAGGTCTTGGAAGATAGTGTGTCAGTTCAGCCTGCCTGGTGTTCACCAGAGATTGGAGAGCAAGCCTGCATTTCACAGGCCAGTGACATTTTCAGCCCTTTGCTCTGTAGATCTGGCCATTTACTGTTCAGGAAAGATGAAATGAAGGACCTGTAGCCCAGGGACCAAGTTATGTTACTAGCCCACAGTCAATGGGTGTGTAGTTTTCACATCTGCTTTGCCCACTGCCTGAGCTTTTCACCACATTTCCCAGCCATGCCCTGACCTGTCTTCAGCTGCAGGATCCCAAACACTTCCAGTCAGAGCTGACTGATTGCTTCTAGTGATTGGCAACCCTGCCCATCGCAGGGGGTTTGAAACTATATGGTCTTCAAGCTCCAACTCAAGCCATTCTGTGGTTCTGTGATTTAAAGCTCATGCACTAGGGCTCATTCCTAGCATGGGCTTCAAGCCAGAAACTCAGGAGCTTATAGAAGTGCAGGTGTTCTGTTTGGTTGGACCCTCTGGAGACCCAGTTTCAGCATGAGATCCTATCAGGTGTAGCTTTGTCTATCAAAACTTGAAGACCTCCCTGGATGGATATTTCACCACCTCTCGGGGCATCCTGTGCCAGTGCAGCATCATGTCCTCGTGATTTGTTTTACCCCGAAGTCCAACCCAAACCACCCAAAATGCAATTTGTCTTTTTTGTATACTCTTATCACTATCAAGCAGATTTTGGCTTTGTTATCATGTAACTACCCCTCAGATAGATGCTAACCGATCCTCCCTTTCTGCCCGTGCCCAAGGATAAGCAAGCCCAGTTTCTTCAGCCCTGTCTTCGTAAGTCAGTGATGCAGTGATGGAGATGCAGATTACAAACCCCGGATGAACTAATCACATCAATAAGGCATAATCCACTAGCAAAACCATTTGATTCAGTGTCTCTTTTTGTTGTTTTGGTTTTTTTTCTTACTGAAGAAATGCATAAAAAGCAGCATTATGTGAGCCACCCCACTTGAAAATAACAGGAGGCTGGCAGCGCAGCACTTCCAAAACTGTGTGCTACTTTGTAAGCTATATTTTGTTTCTCCTCTTTATTTTTTCTTCTTAAATCCTCCTCTTCTTAGCATGTAGGTGTAAAAAAGCTGTAAGAGAACTGTGACCAAGTTAGCTGTGAAGAAGCAGCTTTAGTTTTTTAAATTTACTTCTAAAATTACACCGGTGACAGGAACGTTTTTTTTTTGAAAGTCTCTGAATGATACGTAGCAGAAAAGAACTTGTGGATCCAGTAATAAAAAAGACTGACAAACAGTTGTACAGTATGACAAATGGGAATTCAGTCCGGCATTTCCAAAATGCTACCACAAATTTAGAGTTGTGAGGTTCATCGGTGCTCGTTTTTTCTTTTATGGAAACCTCTCTATCACAGCGCTGGGTATGAAACAGAGACAAGTCATGAAAGAATGGAGAATCACTCTCTCCTCACTCAAAAAGTAGTTTATCCAGAACATTGTAATTTTATAAATTATATATAAAATATAATTTATCCAAAACTAGCTTCTCGTCAGTACTATCAATGCATCTTCATGCATCCAACATTCCACAAGCCATTCTTGCTTTGCACTTACGGTTATAATGATTCCATCAAGAAGTATGAGATGTACGTATATTTGCATGACCTTTAAATTGATTCAGTCAAAATTAGTCTCACACAGCAGAGAACGGCCCTATGCCGTGGCTTTTGGTTGTGTTTTTTGGCTGTACTGTAAAGATCAAAATGTTCATTTACGAAGCTTTCCAAATTAGTTTGCGCAATTAAGTGGTGCAGATACATGCCTGATTTTTAAAAACAGTTGCTTCAAATATACATCAGAAATTCTTTGTGAACCTCTCATTACACTTGCAATGCAGGTTCCCTTTCCATTCATCAACGGAATGTTAATGTTAGGTCTTCTGTAACTGCCTGACACGCAGAGATACTAAATTAAGATCATCGTATCATTTGACACGCTTAGATATTAAGGAATCAGGTGGAAGCATTTGTGCTTGAATAATTAATACAATCAAATGGTGCTGGGAAGAAGAAGTAAGCTAAACTACCTGACCTTTCTTGACTCATCAGATTTCATTTAATTCTTCTTTGCTAAAACCATTTGCATTTCCTCTCTCATCTGGCAGACCAGCTTTATTCCTGAACTGAGTAGAAAAGAATTCATGTCGGTAGGGTTTGGTCTTTTATGCTGTTACTGTCAGATCTCGTGCAGTGTGAAGTGGTGCTCTGAGACAGATCAAGAGAAAAGAGAAAAAGGATGAGCTCCTAATCTCTGAAAGGTTATGAGAATTCAGTGCCTTTAGGGTAGATAGGCCAAAAGAAAATGGCTGCAGGTCCTGATGGAGTTCAGGGGGAGCCGTGGTTGCCTATTAAGCGTTTTTCATTATCAGCTGAATAAGATATTTAGTTGTTCTTCAAGACACAACGGAAGAATAAATTGGTGTGCCAGTGACCTGGGCTGTTTATGATGTGTTGCACCCAGAATTGCCCTCTGCAGTAACTTCATTTCTTCTTAGACATAGTAAAATCTACGCAAGCCTAAATGAGGGTGGGACATTTTCACAAATGGAGGCTCATGGTGGGAACTGGCAAGTGGCTGTTAATGGAGTGGCTCAAGACCCTGTGCGCAAGGGGAATAATCCATGGTTTGGCTGCAAGTAATCTAACGGTAGAGAAAGCCATAAGGGTAAAATGGAAGGGGAAATGGAAAAATCTGCAAATCTGTGGTAGTGTCAGTTACCCCTGTGTCCTACATGGAAAGCTCAGAACAGTCTTCTCACCATGGTAAGAGGAGGCTCAGGGGAGACCTTGTTGCTCTCTGCAGTGCCCTGAAAGGAGGTTGTGGCGAGGTGGGGTCGGCCTCTTCTTCCAGGTGACAGCAATAGGACAAGAGGGAATGGCTTTAAGTTGCCCGAGTGGAGGTACAGGTTGGATATTAGGAATAATACTTCTCCAAAAGAGCAGTGAGGCAGTGGCACAGGCTGCCCAGGGAGGTGGAAGAGTCGCCGCCCATGGAGGTGTTCACAAACCGTGTGGATGTGGCACTGAAGGATGTGGGTTAGTCAACATGGTGGGGATGGACTGATGGATGGACTAGGAGACCTTAGTGGTCTTTCCCAACCTTAATGACTCTAGGATCGATTCTGTGACTCACCTGGGCAGAATTGCTTTCTCTTTTTGATAGTTTCAGGCATAGCCACAAGAGTTAGCCAGCTCCTCCCTTTCTCTATCAAGCAGCCTGCTCTCACTCCACTTGTGGGTGTGCTCGTGTGGGTGTGGGTACACACATGCAGTGTCGTCCACTGACTCTTTTTTACAAAGGTTTCCCTCCCCATTTCTCACCAGGCAAGCTGCAGCCAGACAGACAACGAGAGCTACGTAAGAACTGACGATGAGGAGAGCTGCTTTCGGACAGATGATGAGGAAAGCTTAGCTGCAAACTTCACAGAAGAATGGAACCAAGAGGTGCAGCGTCTCTTGACAAAAAAATCACATAACTAAGTTCTGAGGACTGTAGCACAGTACTTTTGTTCTAAGAGTTGTAGTTTGTAGATGTGTGTTTTGACAAAAGACTTTCGTTTAAAGCTAACTTATATTAGCTACATCTTCTGTAACATGGCTCATTACCAGTGAAGAATACAGACTGAAGTGCATACTGCTGTGACAAAGGATGGCAGTATTAATAACTCACATCAACCCTTTGCACATGATATTGAACCTTTTCAGTTTACAATGACAATACTGTTTATAGATAGAAATTTGATTTCTGAATACTTTGAGATTTTAGTAGATTGGTTTACTGTACACTGTACATTTTTTTCCACGGGAGAAATAAAGAGCTGCGATTACGCATTAACGTAACCGTTATAACTGACCGGTTATACTCCTGAGTGTATATATCTGGTAGCCCAAGGATCAAAGTACCGGACTATATCTGCAATTTGTTTGCAAGTCTTTAAATCAAGACTTACACAAAATGTACTAAAACGATAATAATGATGACATAATGAATAATAACGATTTAAAGGATCTCTAATTTAGGGCTAACGTGTAACTTAGGAATGTTTCTTTCAAAGTAATCTAACAAATCAGCCATAGAAGTTAGTGTAAATATTTTTTTTCCAAATAGATATCATATACAAAAGGTGACATTCAAATGATATAGAATCTAGTTTTTAAATCAGCACAGATCTTCTTAAAACTGTGAACTATGTTTTGAAATACTCGTTACTAAAGCTGTTTATAAACCACAGGTGCCATAAGATCCCTGAACTGACTGATGTTACGTATACTCTTCCACGGTATTGTTTCATTGATGTTTTAGCTTTAGTAAGCATGTGTTCAACAAATCGTCTCTTTCCATTCCTCTGCCCCTCCGACTCACCCACTCCATTACGTTATTTTTGAGGCCTTCAGCTTTAAATGTACAGGCTTAAAGTGCGCTTGCAACTGTTCTCTTTTGATTTCCGAATGTGTATTGCCTTAGCCAGCCACCAGATGTTCTGCATGCACTCTTGGAAATGCGTGGTGAGACTCTTTCAGAGCTGGATGGAGAATTAGCTATCGGTGAAAAGCACAAGAGAAGCGGTGGGTTTTCTGGAAAGGACGGGCATATTGTTACAGGATTGGAGTTTTGTCCATTTTTGTGACTCAAGTGTAAAGGCATTTCAGGAGAAAGGGGACTTACCCGGCTGTTTGGGATTAGGAAGTGAGACTGTCAGAAAAGAAGCGTTTGCTCAGCTGCTACTGCAAACCAAGGGACAGTTCTGAGCAGGGACGGACACGAAATAGCTGGAATATCCCCCACAAGGCATGTTGCTTGGAAATAAAGCTTACACCTGTATGGCAGGTCACAGGCTATGGCTAGTTCTAAAGCCGTGTCCCTGGAGCCAGCCCAGGGACAGCTAGACCAGAAGCAGGGCGGGAATGCCAGCACAAGGCAGCATGTTGGCTGCACAGCCCAATGGAGAAGCGCGGTGCGTTCGCCTGGGACGACCTCTGGGCAGATGTAATTTTACTGCACCGACACAACATCGCTGCTTCCGAAGTGATGCTGTCTAGCAGCCCCGATTACAGTAACGTTTCATACAGGTATTTCACACCAGCACAGTTTGCCTACAGCAAGTGATCAGTTACCGATCTGGAGCAGGTGAACATGGGTTTGTCTGTCCTCCCTTTCGTGGTTACGTGGATGTGTGCTGCCATATTTACGTGAGATTGCCATGTAGCTCAGCCCTGTTTGTCCACTTGATGCCTGCATGCACTCTCCAGGCTTATGGCTGTTTCCCTGGGCACAGTGTGTTAGGGGATGAGTATCTGTATGAAAGAGCTGCTGCCATTTTTCACTTTCATATCGCATCATTGCTTATGCAGATCTTTTATCCATCTCTCCTTGCATATGTGGGCTTGGTCTCAGACATCCAAACAGATTCTGAGGCATCCAGATACCTTCATGTAAACTTTTCACTTCTGCAGCCACTGGTCCTTTCCCTGGGATATGTGCTGGCCTGGCAAGGCTGGCCCCGTATCCTGATGCCCCTCCTCCAGCCTCCTCTCAGGAATGGGTGAGCCTCCACTAGTGCCTAGCACTCCACATGTAGAGCTACTCCAGTGAAACTGTAGATGTTGCTGTCAGCTCAGGATTCCAGTCGAACACTTCCTGAACAGAGATAGAACAAACAAGTTAGAACACAGCTATGTGCAACGGCTGACTAATTCAACCCATGTCATGTTTAACTGTACCCAGAGTAGTAGCTCCCTCCCATCATCTTCATGTCTGTGTGATCATTATCACTGTGCTTAAAATAGACACAATAGAATAAATCCGTCGCAAGGGCTTCTGGACTAGGAGCAATGAGGGAAGCTGGTGGATTGCGTGCCTTTCTGTCAGGCTGGTGTCAGCAGGGCCATCCCCAGCAGAGCTCTAGGTCCCTGCCCTGGAGCTCCGAGATGAAGCACCCCTCACTCGGCTCTCCAAACGTCTATTTTAAGCATTTCCCAACTGTCAAGCTGGCTACATATTCACCCAGCTGGTCTTTGTCTGCTTGTTGAATATTATTTTGATTGTGGTTTGCGGTCATTAAAGCAAACAGAGTTACAGAAGAGGTCCTCGGCGGGGGCCTTTTCTTAGCTCCCAATGGCCCACCACAGCAGTCAAAACTCTGGGTGGTTTTACTGTCACTGGAGGGAACCAGTGGTTTGGATTCAGGAGACAGGGATGTGAAGATGTATAGGGTCCTCGAATGTCCAAAGCGAAGGTGGTGAATGGGTTGTCTGTAAGTAGTAATGTTAACTAAACTGCATAAAAAGGTGTGTGGCCTTTGTTGTGATATAATATGTATTTTCTTATATGCATGAGCCAAATCGTTGCATCATGATTTATCATGTGTGTCTGCCTTTACTTTCGGTCATCTTCTCCCATCTTTATTGGTTCTTGGCAATTATTGTAGATAGACTTTGTAAATATTGCAACCTCGGGTTGCTGTAATCACACTGGTTCAATTCAGCAGACGGAGCTGTGAACAACAAGCACTCCACTGTGTCCTGAAGGCAAAGGGCATTTTTACCTTTGAACCAAAACCAAATGTACGAAGAGTTACATCTTGAGGCTACTAACTGCAAGACGTTTTTAAAACTACTGTACTTGACACCACTTGAGACAGATACGGAGACACTAAAGATGTCACAATATTCATTGGTATTGTAACAGAACTGCTATTGTATGGGTTTTTTGTATTGCTGTTAAGTATTGTTTTGTGTGTGTGTGTTGGAACCTACTGGGGACATGTTATATTTTGAAGTGATTAAACTATTTAATTGTGTGTCTATATTTTGGAATGGAATTATTTCTTCATTAAAAAGATTTTTAAAAGTAATGTACGGAGCATCGTGTTTGTGGCTTGTTTTGGTTTCAAAAGCCCATGGAGCCCAAGGACAGGTGTTTTCTATAGTTCCCCTGTGGTGCTGCGAGCAGCCCTTGCTAGCTGTCTAGTTAATTACACCAGAGTGGGCTCTCTTAGAATGGAAGTGCCATCAGTGTGTCAAAAATATCCTGTAATTCTTATCACGGAGTGAAATATCCCAGTATCTGGGAAGTGGATAAAACCCAGCCTCCTCCTTCCAAGCTGCCTGCTGTGGTAACCTATAAATCATTGAGGTTTATTTGCCCTAATTCCCCTGTCTGCACGGTGGCGTTCTTCAATAAAGGTGATCATTTTACATTGTAAACTATTTGCCATATACTCTGAACTTTGCCTCCACAGTCCCAGTCCAAATTCATATTCTCGGGATTTTAATGTATGGTGACATATTGTTGGCTCACGAGGATAACTCTGTTTTATCCATGCTTAATCTCAGTTTGCTGTATTTCTTCCTAGCCCACAGTCAACTTATGGCCTGTGGGGAACAGAGGAGCCACTGGAAACTAATTTATAGGCATGGGCTGTTTTCCCGTTGCCTCTTAGTTACTCTACCTTCTGTTCCCCGTGAGGAAAATAGACACACATAGGAAGGAATAAATTGGTTTCATTTGCCAAAAGAAATGAATAAGAGAATAAGAGTAGAATAGAACAAGGGTAGAGTAGAACAGGAAAAGAACAGTCGTCTTTAGGTCTGGGAAGGTGTAACCTTGTCTGCATTGTTTCCAAGTTAGATGACTGAAAGCATCTGGAAGTCTCTTAAGAGCATCTGGGAATTTCATTCAGCAGCACAGGGATTGACGGATGCTCTTCCAAAGCATGTCTCAGAGGCCTGTTGCTCAGCAGTTCCCTCATAAGCAGTCCATGCGGGGTGACGCCTTTGGCATTCTGTAAGAGAACACTGCAGGAATAAGAGGTTAAGCATATCACAGAAATGGGTTCACTCAGGGAGGGAGGAGAAATCTCACACCTTTTTGAACCAATTTTGAGAGATGGAGCTAACATCTAAGGGAAGGGAAGTAGAATGGGTCCTGCAGATCCATTGTGCAGGCTTTGAGATAAGGTCATTACCGCTAAAGACTAAAAGAATGGGTTATGTGGTAGAGTAGCTGCTGTTACGTGCCTTGGAAGGAGCCAGAGGAGGCCGTGGTGTATTCTGCTATTGGCATGTGACCTTATAGAGTGTGGTTAACTGTTTTCATACAACACAATTTACCACCATTAAATTGGTTTCCTCGTGATTGGCTTTTTTTTCAAGACACTTAGTAGTGGGCAGATGGCAGATGTGCTAAGCCTGACACTCGTTATGCTAATTGCCAGCTGGGAAGGCCTCCCACTACCACTCCTGCTCCCTTGCCTCTAACAGCCTGGTCCTGTGTGTAATCTGCCTCGTCTGCAAGGAGAGTAGTGCTCTGTGAGTATGTGTTTTGAGCAGCTTTCTTATCGCTGTGTGGTTTGGCTTGGGGCCCTCTTGGTGCATCAGCTTCTTAAATAAACATATATGGTTTCCAGCCAGGGGATGTAAGGCCTGCATTGCTTAGCCTACTGCCTGTACCTCCTCCAAGCCTTTGGCTGAGTGTTGGGTCAGCCCAGGAAAATGGCCGCCACAGGCCTGCAAGGCCAGAGGCAGAAAGATCAGACACTTCTGTTCAGCTGGGGGTCCACCCTTCCACGTAAAGGGAGTGAAACTGGAGAAGAATGGCAAGCACAGCGTGGGTGTTCCAAAACACCCACCCAGTCCTGCCAGTACTCCGTGTTTTCTCTCTCCAGCCGTGGTATTGAGAATAAAATCAATTCATTTCAGTCAGGAGGACTATGAGATAAAGTCTCCCTAGACAAATGTGGAAAAGTAATTATTCTCTCACCTCTGAATGTAGAACTCAGTCGGCGTAACTTAAGCCAATGCATTAAAAAAAAGATCAGGGGAAGGCGAGGCTTGGATTTCATTGAGCATCTTTGTCAGCTGCTGTTGCCTAGGTATCCATGTTAAAATTCAGGGGCTTGCTTCTAGGAGTCACGAGCTGCAGAAATAACCAAGTTGTTTTAAAGGGAAGAGGACTCGGCTTTGGTTTGCTGGGTTCACTTTGTTGTGCTGATGTGGGCGTTCATTGTCTGCTGATGGCGTAGGAGCGCAGATACCCTGCAGCAGTGTTTCCCTGGTGTGCTTTAGCCGGCGTTGCACGCCTGGCTCTGTGTGATAGCTGGCACGCGTGCACTGTGCGTCTGTTCTTGCAGCGCTGAACAAGAAGCGGCACTTCAGACTGCACAGCGTGAGTCACAGAACAGCCCTCCTGCCCCGTTTGGATGGGTTGGGTTGCTCTCGTTTCCACTGCAAGGGAAGGCGTGCAGGCAGCCTTCCCCCCGGGGTAGGGGTGAGCTGTGCTGTACGTGCCCTCACACCAACCTCCCAAGGCAACTGCTCAGCTCCAGCAAGGTGCCGTCTCTGCTTTCATGGCACTTGTTGACATTGCGTGGCTTGTGAGATCCCAGTGGTTTGAGGGACCTGGTTCTATCACTTGGCACCCACCAAGCCCTCTGGTCTTGGCTTTGTATCTTTGGAGTGAGCAGCTGCTGTGGGGGATGTCAGAACGCCACCACACCAACTGCCTCCGGTGATGGGATGAAGAGAAAAACGTGAAGGAAATATTAATTAAAATTAAGTATGTATATGGTCATATGCCGTAACTAATGGGGAGCTTCGGGCCAATTTAATTTTAAGATCTCAGTAGACAGCAGCTATCAGCCATACGTGCTCGCCCCTTGGCCTCATTTGACCACAGGGCATAGAATAATGAAAACATGGATGTATTTCACTACCATTTAGTGATGCAATAGCTGAAACTCTGGGGAAATCTATATACCATATATCTACAGAGATACTTAAGCTTGCTCTAAAACTTCTGGGATGAATTCTAGCAAGCTCAGCCAGACCCAGCACTTCTCCTAGTCTGATTCCTCGCAGAAGCATGTGGACTTGTCTCTGGCTGCATAAAGCTAATTGTGCTCATGCAGCCCAAAGCTGACAGCTAAATTACCATTCCAGCGTACTTGCAGAACAAAGCTTCAATGGCAACATTGCAGCCTGGTTTCTTGGACCCACAGTTCGAAAAGATTGTTATGCAAATTCCATTTGGAAATTATTAACAAGAGCAATGCTGGAGAACAGAATCATTTTAAAAGAACTGTACATTATTGTAACCATGTTGTGTTTTCAGTTACGTTGGCACAGCAAATGCAGGCCTATGAAGTGCTTTTAGTAGAGTAGATGGGTGTTTGAATAAGGAGGGAAGATTTAGGTTGGAAGAAGGGAAGATTTAGGTTGGTTATCGGGGGAAGTTCTTTACAGAGAGAGTGGTGAGGTGCTGGAACAGGCTGTCCAGAGAGGTTGTGAATGCCCCATCCTTGGAGGTGTTCAAGGCCAGGTTGGATGGGGCCCTGGGCAGCCTGGTCTAGTGTACTACTGTGGAGGTTGGTGGACCTGCATGTGGTGGGGGGCGGGGACAGGGGGTTGGAGATTCATGATCCTTGAGGTCCCTTCCAACCGGAGCCATTCTGTGATTCTGTGTGTATGAATGTAAGTCTTCATACAGCACAGTCCTAAAAGAGGTCTCGGGTATTCTTCACAATCCAACATTGATTGAAAGTGTGATTTCTCTCCACTGTGAAGCTGTAACATTGCAGTTCTGGAAGCACTTATTTTCACCAGCAAGTTGGCACTGTTCAAAAGTGAAGTCACAGTGTGAATGCTGGGGATACCTTGCTCCCATCAGTCTCATTCCTTTTATATTTTCTGCCTGGAGTCACACAAGGTCTGGAATCTCACAGAACCTTCAGCACCTGAAGATCTGTAGCTAGGTAGGAGTGCAACATAGCACTCAAGAAGTAATCTCTCAATACTTACAACGTGGTTTCTTTGTCTGCAAAATGTTTGCAGCTACAAGAGCAGATACACCTTTAAACTAAAGAAGGGCAAACCAGGGCAAGGACCTACTCGTTTGGAAATGAACGCAAGGATCTACTGAAGATGAAAGTCTTCTTTGTATTAATAGGTGTGTCTGTTTACACGGGTTAAACTTTCTATCCTAGCTGAAATCAACCTCACTTATATAGCTTATTTGTTTATTCATTATTATTTCTTGTTTACCTGTGACATAGTAACACTTGCAAAAAATTAATCAGTACAAATCTAGTCGTCACAGAGGAGCTGATCTGTTACCGCTGATCTAGAAAATAGAACTTGCAAGCACAGATCAAGGCCACTGTGATAGTTTGTTAGTTGGTAGAATGTGGAGAAAGTTTCAGCTTTCCATTTCTGAACAATCTAAACATCCTACAGACCTGAAACTGTAGAAATCGTAGTTGCTTTTGTTTTGTTTTTAAAGAAGTGCAAACCCGAAACCATGGAAGTTGGAGGGCTTGGAAAACCCACCCAATAACTACAGAAAATAGAGGGAGTCGTGAATGTGTATGCACGTCTTAACAGTAGTCATTGGCACATCTGCCTCCTCAAACAGCCAGCTGTGTTCCCACTGACCGCTGTTTCCTGGCTTGTTCTGCTAGGGAATCAGAATGAAGGAGTGAAGTTGTAAAACCAGATGAATTCAAGAAAAAAATGAATATTCAATAAAGCAAACTCAAACTGCTGGGGTTTATTTATTGCAGATAGGGGCATTCCCATAGAAAGGAATAGTAGGAATGGAAGAGTAGTGCCACATTCTTCATGAGAAACAAAAAACCTGACACGCACAGATTTTTGGCATGATGTGAGGCTGGGATTTTGAACAGCTCTTTTCACTGCATGTAGAGACAATAATCCTAGCACAGTGTGAGCCAAGTACCTGGCACGCTGCACCGGATTTCAGTCATCATCTCTTTTCACTGCACAATCTCAGCCACCATACAAGCCGGGGGCAAATCTTGGTCTCTTGATTTGCTCTGTCTTCCTACAGGGGAGCTGAGGTGTGGCGGTAAGGGAGACTGGGAAAGAATAAAAATCTCCTTGGAAATATTTTGAAGCATTTCCCTGAGTTTTCATAGGCAACCTGTGAATTCATGCAAAAAGGATATTAAAAACATCCTTGGGTAGACAGTCATATATAAAGCCCCTCTGTTAACTTCCAGCTTGTGGCCAAAAAGCATCCTCGCTGCCATGGCTGTATTTCCTCTTCTCCTTCACGCTCCTAATCTAACAGTTGTTCATTTTCCAACATCTCTGAGCAGCAATCCATCCTTGCTGTGCTGTGTCCTTCTCCAGGTTGTGGTCAATGCACACATCCTGCGTTTCATCCTGGTCACCACAACTGGCGGGACACAGCTGGGCAGGACCAGTCTCCTCACTCCTGGGGGACAGCAACCAGCCCCACTGTGACCGCTTCCCCTTCCTTCTCCATCCCATGCTGCCGGGCTGTTCCAATAGCTATAACCAGGACTAACACTTCAGGGCATTCCCCGAAGGTTGGAGAGGGAACTTCCTCTTCCCACGTCGCCACCTGACTTTTGAAGGAGATCCTTTCATTTCCCCCCTCATGTGGGGCAAATCCTTCCCAGAGAGGTGGCATTTAGCTTAACATCAAAGCTCAGTGAGGCTCACCAACGTGAACTGCGACCTCTGGAAAAGAAAAGATGAATTGTTTTTCCCCATGCTTTTTGATATTTATATGATGCAGCAAAGGCCTTGACTTTGATGGCTTTGAAGTGTTTCTCCCTCAAGAGTGTCTTTGTTTTCTGCCTGAGACATTTATCTCTTGTCTAGCCTTGAAAATGCTGGTGTCTGGAAGCTGGAAAAATTACAGCTTCACAAGAGCTTCAAGGCCAAGCAATTAGGGAGGAGCTTTAGCCAGCCTGCAAATTCCTGGGGCTGGCTGCAGGATATCAACTTGTGCAGGCTTGGAGTGGCTTGTGGCACAGCACTGGTACAAAAGAGCAGAGGTACAAATGTAAAAAAGCCCTCTGTATGCTTGCTTCTTCTCGCAAGTGCCTGCTGTAGTGCAGCGATGAATAAGCATTTCATTGGGTACGCAGCACTCATTGGCACTTGCGACAGCCGAGGCTCACACCTGCAGGAGCAGAGTGGGGAAGGTCCACCTTCACTGCTGCTCTGAGGGTAAAGGGAAAATCACAGAGGGCTTTTCTTTTTCAGAATCTTCCATTTAAGCCTTTGAAATGCACCAGAATGGATGATCACAAAGAGCCACGACACCACTTTGAGATACTTGTCGTGGTAGGCAACCACTGAAACCTATTTGAATACACTGTTTAATTACTCTGCTTCTCCAAGCTGTACAGTTTTAGCACCAAAATGTAGGCATTCTTTTTTTTTTTTTTTAATTTTATAGACTGAACATTTACTCAAATGAAGAACAGTTGTAAGACAGAAAAAGTTCTTTTCAGAGAGCTTTTTTGGAATTAGCAACAAGGAAAGCTTGATAAATGGGATGAAAGGGCAATGTGGAGGAAATTTCTAGTTCATTGCTTGAGTAAGGCCTCCAAGAATCACAGATAGAACTGCTCTCACCTCAGCTCAGTCAAAGAAGGGGACAAAAACGGTGAAGTCCCTATTAAAATTTCTCAGCACTGTGTGTAAATAAGTGGAGTTTCCTGTGTTACAGCATGGTACCATGATCCTGCCCTTTAATTTCTGTGTGTGCCTCACTCTGCACGACCCTTTGCTGGTGGTATCATGATAATCTTTCATAATGCACAGAATAAAATAAGCAGTGTTTGTTCATCCTTCCTCTTTAGCACAAGAATTAAGAGATTTTCAGTCATCTATGGGGTCTAATATTGCTGCTTTACCATCTCAGTAGCAGGCAGGCCCCAGCCCTGCTGCGAGACCCCCACCTTTGGCTCTGCAGAGCGGGGCTCTCTGGGTAAGTCGAGCAGGAAAGCCATATTTTCCCCTTTAGACCTCACATCAAACAGAACGTATCCAAACAGCCCCTGATATTTCCGGCCCTTACACAGTCTCCCGAGATGTACTGTCAGTGTACTGTCAGTGAGAACGGTGTGGCTGCTCTGCCACCACATGGGACCCTGTTTCCTCAGAATGAGGGGTAACACAGGCAAAGCTGCCACAACAGAAAGCAGCTGCTCACTTTGACCATCTCAAAGGCTGGTCATTTTCTCAGCCAGCTTACAGCTTATCCTATCCTACACATTGATTTCTGCGTTTCTTGCAGAATCGCAGTAGAGATACATGATTTAAACAGCGCTCTGTATGGAGAGAGAGCGCAGTGCTGCGCCTTGCAGTGCCAGCTGCCCTTCTGTCAGCTCTCAGCTCTCATTCCCCCAAGCTCTCCTTGGGGAGCCCGCTGCCACCTGCACCCCATCCTTAGTGCTCCCAGGAGGGGCACTCGGCACAGCCCC
>PPHD01018432.1:0-14551 GCA_002909625.1 Bambusicola thoracicus
TTTTTTTTTTTTTTTTTAATCAGAGTTTATAGTTCCGCTGTCCTGAAAGAGCTCATTGCTAGGATCCAAAATATGCTTGCTCAGTATGCCAGAAGGCATAATGCACATGAACTATTCAATACCCAGCAGCAAAATCTCTCTGACCCAGCACAGGGCAGGACTCTGTGTTGATTAAGACTGACACTCTTGAAACTTCTGCTGGTATTTACAGCTTTTTGTGGGATTTCTGAATAGCAAGTTTCATGTCCTCAAGCTTTGCAGTTTGAAACACAGATTGCTTTTTCCTGTCACTCTGTATGGTTTTGCTACTCGTGAGTATATTGAAATGCCTGAAATCCAAAAACCAGAAGATAAGTCTAGAAAATTGTGTATATGTAAGGTAAATCTAGGTTTAGGGCTTTTTACCTCCATTTGGTTTCCGAGCCTCAGATTTATCTACTTATGTTTCCAAACTTTGCTTTACAATCAGAAAAGTCTTCAACTCCGTTTTTTTAAAAACAAAGGCTGAAAATCTATTGCAATTTCTGGGTTAAAACAGGTCAAGTTTTAGGAACACCAAACACTGTGATCTCTTGATGGAAGTTGGCCACGCTGCTATCATGTCCAGCACCCCACAAAGCTCAGCTAGGGTTTGTGATTGATTTCTTATATGGATTTACTCACTGTTTAGATTGACATCAGTGAAGGAATTTCAAGTCAATGAAGGGTCAGTGTGTATGCTCATGCTGCTTACTGAAGCCAAGCCTGACACCAAAGCACCAGCCTGGCATACCTCCTGACCAGCTGCTGGTATATGCGTGACTGAATGTGGTCAGACTTTGTACTCAACTGCTTAATGCCTGCAGATTTCAGGTGACCTACTTGGAGGTCAGACAGTGAAGATGCACTCACACAGCCCATAGGCATCTCAGCTGATATTAGCAACTCCCAAAGGCAAGTTGTCTCTGACAGCTTGCTCCCAAACCATTTTCATGCAGTTTAGACTGCTCTTATACTAGGGTGGGTATAAGAGCCAAGTGAAACACTTGAGAGATTCTTGAGATACTTACAGTGGCCTGATTATGGATTTGGCTATTGGCGTGAAGAGATCTGAAGACAGGAATCAGCTCTGTGCTGTGTGAGTTGAGGCTCTTGGAAAGACAGTGGATGTCTTTTGAAGCATAAATGTACCACGGCATCAGGCCATCATGCCATGCAGGGCAAGTGATTGGCATACCTTTTGTGCTTCTGTTGCTGGTGTGACAAGTTCTACTTAAGCAGACTTAATGGGCACAAAGTCAGAAAACTCCTTAAATAAAAGTATAAGCACATACAGCTTGAGCTTCAGAAGTAGGCACACTTATGTCTTTACCACTGTATTTGCTCTGCTAGCTAGGAAGGAGACATTAGCAGGTCAGGACCCCGTACTAATGATTTGCACCACCTCTGAATGTGTTTAAAATAGTTGTAAGCTCAAAACACAAGGGTCACTCTGCAGGAACACAGGCTTCCCTCACTGCTTTTTCTAGTGGAAGGGGGATAAACATAGTCATTCACTTAACAGTTACTCTAAGATCCTAAAGTGGTTATTTTTACTCTTAGGATACTATGCCTTTGTAGTATAATGTACGGATCTTGTTAGTTTTGTGCTTGGTCAGCAATTTGGGTGATTTTTTAAGGCCATCTAGAGATCAAGGATCTCTGCTTACATACACTGTTGTAGGAGTTAAATAAATAACCTGTAAATAATTCACATGAAGTACGGTTGAAAAAACACCATAATCTCTCCCTAGAGGTTTATTGCTGCACAAATGGATTGAGGTACTTCTTCCTGCAGAGGAGCTGGATGGAAGGAAACAACTTTGCCTACATACCTTGTAGCTTCGGGATCCCAAATTACGATGTCTGCATCAGAACCCACAGCAATTCTTCCCTTCTTCGGGTAAAGGTTAAAGATCTTTGCTGCATTTGTGCTGGTTACAGCTACAAATCTGTTTTCATCCATTTTTCCACTGTACTGAAGGAGAGTACACAAGAGTAAACTCACTGTTTTTTTTAACAAGTAATGTAAAAATTATTTGTGTTGATGAAAAGGCTGATCTCTACCAAACTCACAGCATCACATCAATTTCCTGATGAGTTTAAAAGAAATAAAAATAACTATTTGTCTCTGATGCACATATTAAAAGGCACTTTCACCAAATATGGAATACGATGGCTTCGTGTCAGTTTACCTCATAAAACAGGGGAAAAAAAAAGACAAATTTAAAGCTATGGTCATAGTTCAGAGTCATCTGGAATCAAATTTCTTAGCTGGCTTCTCAGTCTGTAGTTCTGCTGAGCAGTTTCCTCAGGAGACATAACATGTCACAGGTATCTTGTTTTCTGAAAATTGTGAGTTATCAGATATACTGTGATAAATACATTTGATAAATCTGAAAAGTTATTTATACTGAGACAATGTATTTTGTTGGAGACACCAATTACTTCCATGTTCAGACACCTTGATTTACTTACAACGCCTTTTTCCCACACTACTGACATCCTGTCTTCCACTCCATTCAGTCCATTAGGGATTTTGGTGAAATCATCCTTTCCCAGAGCTTTCTGGCATGTATCAAAAGTGCAGTTGTCAGTCCCTACCACAGACAGGTCATCACTATGGAGAAACAAAGTCAGTTATGAATTGGAGCATGTGTCTGACAGTGCTGCATAGGAAAATCTATTGCAAGGCTGGGTAGACACAGCCAGCCATTCTTCCTGCAAAGAAAAACGGGAAACATCCTGTCAGCCCGTCTTTAACCCCATCCTCCAAGAATATCTTCACAGTGACTGCCAGTTTCTCTTCAGAAAGTTCTCAGATAACACCAAGGACCAAAAAAAATCACTCTTACTTATGGGAATATGGATATTTGGATATGCCTTAGGTGTTCACAAATGGAGTACTGTCTTATTTTGCCCAGAGCAAGGGACTTGATTCCATCCCCACTTAGAATAATTTTGGATTGTCATTCCACATATGATGTGAATCACAGAGTATCCTGAGTTGGAAGAGACTCACAAGGATCATCAAGCCCAACTTCTGGTCCCACACACGGCCATTCAAAATTCAAACCCTATGTCTAACAGCATTGTCCAAATGCTTCTGGAACTCCATCAGGTTTGGTGCCATGACTACTGTTGTGGCGGCCTGTTACAGTGCCTGACAACCCTCTTGGTGAAGAACCTTATCCTAATCCTTACCCTAAACCTCCCCTGACACAGCTCCATGTTGTTCGCTCTAAGTTATCCCAGATTTGCACAACCATCAGCCACATTTTGTTAACTGCCAGCATCTGAAGGATCATAGAAGCATTTGAGTTGGAAGGGACCTTCAAAGCTCTTCTAGTCCAACTCCCCTGCAATGAACAGGAACATCTACAGCTAGATCAGGCTCCTCAGAGCCCCATCCAACCTGACCTTGAATGTCTCTGGGGATAGGGCATCCACCACCTATCTAGGCAATACGTCAGTTCCTAATTCCTTCTGAAGCAGATGTCATGGAGTGGAATATATATATCTGCTTTCAGAAAACAGTGGCCTTAGTTTTCATGTAGCATCCAAATTTCAAGTGAAAAAAAAATTAGTTGATAGCAAAGCCGAGAACCTCTAATTGTGACATCTTTTCACAAATTTCCCACCAACATACAGCCTTGCTGCCCTCCTGTTTTACTTTTTGCTGCAGTACTAGCAAGGCAAGGCTTATTGACTAAAATCAAGTGAGGACAGAGACAGAAGGCCACCACAGTTCAGAGAAACAAAATCTGGGCAGTTTCTAGTTTCTGTAACAAATATGTTTTTTTTATCTACTGTTTCACCTTCCATTTCTCCTTCCTGATAATTCTGTCTCCGGGGAATCAGACAGAATTTGCTGAGTATTTGTTCAACAGCTGTCAGTGTTTGTTCATCTGCTTACTTGGCCAGTAAGTTCATGAGGAAATCCGGAGTAGAAGGATCTGGACTCAGTGGAGGTGACATCACATGTGCTGCAGCATGAGCCCAGTCTTCATTCCAGTAGTTGGTACCATCAGTGCCAAGACCAGCAGCAATAGGCTCCCCATAAACCACCTTTCCTAAAAGCACATGAAGCAATAGTATCATCATCAAGTTACATAAAAATGAATTCTTGTATTTCCCGTTTCAGAAATTTTTGGTGGTAATATATTTGAATTTGGATGAATATTTCAAATTAAACATCAATACGTGGAAGAACATAATAAACTAAGATTAACTAAGCTATAACACAGCATCTCTTTTCTGAGTATTCTGCTGGTAATTTCCCAATATATTTTCTCATAAGAACATTGCTTTGGAAAGCTTTTTAATTAAACTGTTGACAGATATACTGTAATGGGTTTTACACACTGTTTTCCAGGCATTTGATTGAGATTTCAACGGGAACACAATCCTGGGTTGCATTAATTATATTCAAGATCCATATACTTCTTTCTGTGTGTTGTTCTGAAATTATTGACTATGTAACAATGTAATTTAATATATACAGCAAACAGACCTTGCAAGGTGTTATTTTTAACTTTCAGGCTATAAATGCAGGCATGCTGACCAGGAAGAACAACAGAGCACCAGGTGTAAATTTTAAAAATATAAAAACATTTCCAAATTAAAAACCATAAATACTTTAATTTTATAAGTTATTTTCCAAACTTCATTTGTGTGTGGCATAGTATTCTAGATTTCTCATACGAGGACCCCAATCTAAACCAGCTGTTAGCGTTTGGATAGAGCTAATCTATTTTACATATTTTTTCCTCCTAGGAAACGTGGGCTTGAAACTCATTTGAAGAAGATGGGAGCTGAAACAATATGTTTTCCTCCTTTAGGAGTTGATCCAGCCATGTTGCTGTTCTGCGGGCATAGCAGATAATGCCGCTAACCATTATGGTCTCCAAAACATCAGAGCAACCTGGGACCTCATGCACCCACTCATAGGCTGCTTGGTGCTTGTTAAAGGCAGCCTTTTCTGGATCCTGGCAAGAGCTTTCTGCTGTCCCTGCTCTTCAAAGACAACTGTTACCTTTCTGTGGACCCCATATTTCACTTCAGTGATGAGGGGCAATTCTTATTAAAACTATCTTTACATAATCTCAGCAAGAGTTCAGATGGCCATTGTTCTGTTACTAGATAGCATTTTCTTTTCTTTCTGGTGATCTGAGTGTAACTGAGGCATTCAGCTTCACTACTAGAAAACAACAGTGCAAACCATTGCAAATTTCTCTCAGTGCACTAAGTTCTGGTACTTCTGTAAGCTGCTACGCTTGCACAGGTGGCTTCTGAGGAGCGGAGTTCTTGTCAAAATGCTTCCTACTGCAGTAGTGCCATTTCTTGAACTTTCTATGCTAGACTTGCAAAAAAGTCACATACCATTTTTGAAGTCTGTATTAAAACCTACAGTTCTACAGTTACTTCTGCAAGGTTTCAAGACCTGCTCTGGTATTACCATACTGTACATTTATTCCAGGACTACAATAGTACAACTTCTGCCATGACCTAGATTCTTCCTGTGAGCAATATTAATTTGCTGTATCTAACTCAGCATGCTCTGACATACTGAACTGACATTCTGATGCCTTGGCTTGGAGCATTCTAAGCTTCCAGTCCAATTTATCTGCACCACCAAAAGTTTTTGGGACTAAAAATCATGATTTAAAAGCTTGCTTTTAAAAATCTTATTTTCAAAACCAAAAGCACTGAATGTGAGGCTATCCACTTAAGCAATATGGACACCCAGTGAATGAGGAAGTTTGAGTTGGATTTGTATTTTCCTAATTCAGAGCTTCAGCAGGAGTGAGGGAGATCTTGGCTTTTCTTTGGGCAATTCTGAACACAGTATGTGAGGACGGGGTGCTACAGCCTAGATATATAGTGAAAAAGTCCTGCATATATACACAATGCAGGACCATACCACAGTGATGTTCACACTCTTGAAGGATATCAGACGGACAAAAAAAGAGTAAAATTAGGAATCTTAATTCCAGGAAAGCCAAATTGCAGCTCTTCAAAGAGTTATTCAACAAAACACCCTGGAAATCTGTCCTGAAAGACAAGCGAGCAGAACAGAGCTGGCAGATCTTTAAGGAAGCTTTCCTTAGCTCTCCATCCTGAGTTATAGGAAGTCAGGAAAGGAAGGCAAGAGACCAGTTTGGCTGAACTGGGATCTGCTGGTCAAACTGGGGAGCAAGAAGAAAATGTACAGGCAGTGGAAGCAGATACAGGTAACCTGGGAGGAGTATAGGAATGCTGCTAGGCTGTGTAGGGATGGGGTCAGGAAGGTCAAGGTGCAACTGGAACTGGACTTGGCAAGGGGCACAAAAGATAAGAAAGGCTTATATATGTACATCAATCAGAAGGAAGGTGTTCCTCACCCATTGAGCAATACAGGCTGGCTAATAACAATGGCCAAGGAGAAGGTTGAGATACTCAGCAGCCTTTTTGCCTCAGTCTTCACTAACAACTACTCTACATGCAATCCTCAAACAGATGGTTCAAATGGTGGGAACTGGGGGAACCAGTTCTGCTGTAAGTAGAGAATAGGCTCCTGCTGTAAGCAAGGAGTAATCTATCTGGACTTCACCAAGGTCTTTGACATGCTCTCCCACAGTTTCCTTCTCTCAAAATTGGAAAGATATGGATTTGATGGGTGGACCGTTTGATGGATGAGGATCTGGTTATGATATAAACAGAGAGAGGTGGTCAGTGGCTCTCTGGATGGAGATCTATGAAGAGTGGTGTCCCCCAGGGGCCAGTACTGGGACCAGTGCTCTTTAATATCTTCATCAATGATATGAACAGTGGGACTGAGTGCACCCTCAGCAAGTTTGAGGCTGACAGCAAGCTGTGTGGTGTAGTCAATGCGCACAAGGGACGGGATGCCTAGCAGAGAGGAAGAATCATCACCCTCCACCTTCTGGCAATTCTTTACCAGTTTTATTTACATCATTTATACAGTGCTTCATGAATTTAAGTATTTTGTCTGGAACTCTTCATTTTGTAATATCACTTTTAGTTGAGGAATGAAAAATAATACTGAAATTAACAACAACAGTAGATTTCTAATTGCCAGAATTTACACAGATCAATCTCTCTAAAACCTGTTGCTGTTATACTGATCTTTGTGGGACAGTAGTGCTCTTCAGTAATTTCTCAATCAATGCTAGATCTCTTTTTCCTACGATATATAGAACAATGAAAGCAGAAATTAATTATGAAAAGATGTTTCATATTGTGATGCATAAAGACAAGCATTTTGACAATTACGAACACAGGAAGCTACAAAATGCCATTTGCACAACAATAGGCATACGTAATACCGATTTATTCTTTTTACACACTGAAGGATCATACTGCAATAAAGCCATTTATCATACTGGCACTGCAGTCTATTCTTATAACATATGTAAGACAATATTTTACCGTATTTACTAACAACACTGTATTTTGTACTTGATTAGTGTGTTACAAACAACACCTCTTCTCTTAGGTCTTTTATGTTCACAGCCAATGTTTTGTCTTTAATCTGGGTATTTTAACTGTTGTTATAGCTTCTTGTAGTTAACTTTGACATGAAGGTCAGTGTTATGCCTATGCCTATGAATGTACAAATAACAGTACACTGATGGATAGAATTCACATCACCAGCAGCACTGTCATCTAGTGGAGAAATTTAATATAGCATAGTACAAAAAACGTGCTACTAAAAATATGTTGGTATATATGTTACATATGTTTTATATGTTATAAAAGTACACGTTTTATAAACCTGAATTATAGAAAAGTCTTTCTAGAAGTCATAATCAATACATATTCCACATAAACATTCCAATCTATTTTGGCACACTGATGTCAGGATGATTTTGGTTGTATTTTTGTCCAGGATCTCAAACTCTGCATTTTGATATTAATAATACATGCCACTTGTGTAATGTCTAAAGTCAGGAAATGAAGAAACACAGATCTGTATGCATTTCACATTAGGTGAGATGAAAAGATAACAAGGACAGATAACCCATAAGAATTCAGGCCTTTCAAATCATGGGCTTCTGTCTTACCCCTTCTACTGACATAATGTCCCCACAGTGCCGTGTTTCCACAGGCACTTACAGAAGAACACGTGAAACAACCTAATCCCTACAACCTGCAGGCAGCTTTTAGTCTGCCCAACAGGTGGCCAAGAGCATCAGACTACCCTGGCTGGCCAGAATTGTTTAGGAACCTTGTAGTGCATGAACTAAGAAACCCTTCTCTGGAAGGAATTTAGACTTTTGGACACTGTCAACATCACCCTAACTTCTAAGTGTCCAGTAAATATGTATCCTCATCATGTAACGGCACTGTACAAACATGGTGTCATCACTTTTGCACAATTTCTCACCTAAATGGCTGGTATAGGCTTGAAGAGTATAGAATCCTAGAATCATTAAGTTTGAAAAGCCCTCTAAGAACATGTAGTCCAATCCTCAATCCATCACCACCATGCCCACTAAACCATGTCCTTAAGTGCTGCATCTGCCCTTTTCTTGGAAATGCTCCAGAGATGGTGACTCAGTGACTCCACCATTGCACTGGGCAGCCTGTTCCAGTATCTTACCACTCTCTCTGATAATAATTTTTTTCCCAGTGTCCAACCTGAACCTCCCCTGGCACAGCTTAAGTCTACTACACCTCATCCTATAGCTAGTCACCTGGGAGAATAGGCTGATCCCCACCATCCTACAACCTCCTTTAGGTAGTTGCAGTGCAACAGTCTCCCCTGAGCCTCCTCTTCCCCACTCGAGATGTGGCCTCACTAGGGCTGAGTACAGGCATGATCACCTCCCTGCTGCTGCTGACTGAATTATTTCTGATACAAGCCAGGATGCCACTGGCCTTCTTGGTCACCTGGGCACACGGGTGGCTCGTGTTCAGCCAACTGCTGACTAGAGCTCAATGGAGGAGAATAGCAACATATCCATTGCCTCAGGCTGGTCATGGTATGCTTCCCTTACCCCTCAACCTCATCTCTATTTGCCAAAACCCCACTCAAGTGATAACCACCAGTGGCAGTTGCGATGGTTGTATCCAACTTAAGTAGATGACCAGAAATTGCAGTCATGATGAATGCAATGGTTCCATCATCCAGCTCAAAGTGGTTTTGTGGGAAACATAACACAATATAGCAAAGGGTTAATTTGAACAGTGCACCCACCTAACCACAGTGCTGGTCAGTGTCTTGACTCAAGCCAAATTTGGAAGACACTAATATCTATAGTTGGTATACAAATATGACTATGAGTTAACTATCTTATCCCATAGATAGTTGAGCTCTCTTGCACAGTAACTGGCTGCACAACAGTATCTCCCTTTGAGTAGTGACACCTCTTGAGGTTATGCTTTCAGCAGAGATCCCTGATGCCAGGATGTCAAGAGATTCATTGCCTTGACCAATCTTCAGTAAGTAACTATTGGCCTGTAAGCTATGTAAGCTTCACTAAGATGATTGTATCTTAGGTTGATTGCGCACATATCATTCTTCAGATGTAAATAATTGACCATGTCTGGGACAGTGAGTAGGTTCATCTGCATCTAGGCTCCTTACTTCTTTGGTTCAAGTTGTTTAGAAAGCAAAGCGGTCTGTTCTGAACCTCGTGACTCAAGAGTAGGGTCCAGGAGGGTCTCCTGGATGAATGTGTTTAACCCTATCCACTGTCTAGTGAATAATCAAGTGTACTTTGCCATCTTGAATCTTGTTAAGCCACTGTCTTATGTGCAGTTAAACTGTGATATCACTATTTTATATCAATAAATATATTGCTGTTTCTCTCTTATGAGTTAAAAGTATAATTCTGTTTGTAACATTGCACCATTTTTAATGCAGTGCTGTTCTAGCTACCACTTCAACTGTGAAGATGTAGCATGAAGGAGAAAAAGGCTATTCTGGACAGAAGGGAAAGTCTCAACCTCAGTAACTGTCCTGCCACAGTGCTTAGCACCACACACAGAGTTTAAACATCCCATTCCAAGGAGTTCACCCATGCTTTTAGGGTTAAGGCAGCCCTGTAGACTAAGACAATAATGACACTTCCTTCAATGCTATGGCCAAGCATAAAATAATTAGGACTTTTACCTTCATTTCGTGCATTGGTTATCATCCTTGCTGAAGACTTACTCATCACATGGACTACAAAAAGGGGGCAGTTCACAGTATTTGCTATGGCAATTGCTCTATGCGTAGCTTCAGCTTCCACATCTTCACTATGTGACAAAGCATGACCCTCAGGACCAGTTATTCCCATTGCCAGCAACTTCTTTGAGTTCTAGACATAAAAAACATGTAAGAGTCAGTTAAAGTGAAACCACGGTATTGTGAACACGCAGCCTGCCAAATGGATCCTAAACCAGCCATTGCAGTAAGTTAGCGAAGGAACAAGGTAGTTACAATGATTTCTTTCTCAGATACTTTATTATTGTGCTACATAGGGTCAGGCATCATACACCTGACATGCAAATATTTGGTCAAGAACTTCTGCTTAAACCGGGCTCATGGTAGGCTTTGACTGATGCTTTCTGTATCAGTGAAGTATACATTGCAAGTACATGTGCTATATAGCAAGTATAACTCCAACTGTAACAGAACCATTTGCTGCCTATCTGTATCAAACCCAGTATTCCAGGTTAAAATATCTATGCCCACCACAAATGTCCTTTGGGATTTCAGTCTTCAGTTGCTTTGAATTAAATAGGGGGGAAAAAAGCCTTTCTCTGAAGTGCTTAGATAACAGGGTGAGTTATATTCCTGACTTTGATGGACAAAATGTCAAATGCCTACCTGTGCAATTAGCTCCCCATTCTCTGCATGAACTTGAGCAATTGTTCCAAGTTCCTTACAGTAGGAAAGAACTGCATACAGTTCCTCATCACTAAGCATGTATAAATCTTTATAGGCCATAAACATCTTGAAGGAATTGACACCTTTGTCTTGAACAAGATTTTTCATTTCTTTCTTCACCTGAAAGACAGTTAGCAATTCTCACAAAAAAGCAATATAACATTTTACCTGTTAACTTCCTACAAAGAAATTGGTATGAACCAGCAACCAGGCTTTACTCACCCATCAAAAATATGTTCAGTTCAAACAGCCCAAGTTACATATGTAAAGGCTGATTACTATTATTCTTGCACGAAATTGCTTCTCAAAGTACACAAACCAGTCCCACTGCAGTGCAGATATTGGGAGGGATTTTTTTTTTTTAAAGACAGTGAAGTAAAATTTTATTCCACTGAAAACCTTATGTTGAAAACACTCTAATACCAAAATCTATGTATTCAACTTGTAACGCTTATCCATTAACTAAGTTAGAATCATAGAATGGTCTGGGTTGAAAAGGACCATAAAGATCATCTAGTTTCAACCCCCCTGCTATGTAAAGGGTCACCAACCACTAGGACTTGAGCTCTCCCTTCCCAGTAAAATGACTGACAGTACGTCATGCATATTTGTGATGTTATCACAGTTTCCGTGGGCTTCTTTTGGAAAATTAAAACATTGCATTTCATCTGCTCTCTAGTAATCTGCTTGCATCTGCCCAAGAAAAGTGAAAGATTAATAAAAAAAATCAAAGAAAGACTTCTGTGTTGGAGCATTATCTTCAGCTGGGATTATCAAACAAATAAATGTCTGACACAAGACCCTATCCTGGCACAAATATGGAAGAAAAAAGCTAACATTCCTTTTTCATTTATTTTCTTTTCCACTAATTTTTACCACAAAGAGAAGAAACTCTAAGGAATGTATAATTTTAATCAAGACTTTAAATCCTAAGGAGTAGATAGCAAACGAGAAGGGCATGGCTTATGCATTCTGAAAGATAAAAATTAGAGGAAGTACTCATACTTCATATTTTAAAATGAAATTTAATTAGTATACCTAGATACTGATGAAAATTCTCTAAGCATCTGAAGTGGTCTCATACGACATGGGTTACATTCAGATAGATGTCAAGTATCTGAAACATTTATTTCCTTGGTGAAGCTTTCAGCCAATCAGCAAATTTTTACATAACAACAATCCTTCCATACTTACACTCCAAAAAGGTTTTCTAGGTAATCTCATGTTTTAGAAGTTCTTGGCTCCAACTCTGCTTTGCTTTAAGGTGATATAACTGCAGTTACTCAGGATCAAAATTCTTCCTTTGCAAACAAAGCTAATTGCCATATTTTTCATATATGCCCTTGTTAATACACCACCACAATCCCTAACCCCAAGATTTAACAGGAACACAGATTACTGAGTGTTCAGACAGAAAAGGCAAAATTTATGCGAACAGCTCCTGTCCCTCTGGACTAGCAGGTCTTGACTTTGCACAGCCTGCTTCCCTTTCCATTAAATTCATGCAATGTTATCCAAGCATGTGGGTTATCTGCAGACTTTTTTTTTCTCCCAAATATACATGTTTTATAACGGTGTACTATTCTAGTTTCATAGAATCATACAATCATAGAATTGCTCAGGTTGGAAAAGACCTTCAAGATCATCGAGTCCAACCATGACCTAACCACACTACCCTAACTTTAACAACCCTTCACTAAATCATGTCCCTGAGCACCACATCCAAACAGTTTTTAAACACACCCAGGGATGGTGACTCAACCACCTCCCTGGGGAGCCTATTCCAGTGCTTAACAACTGTTTCTGTAAAGAAGTTCTTCCTGATATCCAACCTAAACTTACCCTGGTGCAACTTAAGGCCATTTCCTCTTTGTATGTTTGTACATACAAAAACATATTAACATTCGTTTTCCACCTGAGGACTAATTCCATTCCGCTGTGGTAGAAATTCATGGAATTGAAAAATGCCTGTTGTGTGTACCTTGTCGCTCCACCAGGTAACAGCCACATGCAGTGCATAATCACAGCAAACCTTAGGGTCTGCCCAGCTTTTCCATTTATCAAAAGCTTCAATAAGAGAGCAGCCTTTCTGAGGAATGGCGAAGTCAATGATCATAGTGGTGCCTCCTGCTACAGCAGCCTAAAAACAAAAAATTAATATTTAGCAATCAGTGAGAAAAATAATGCAACAATGTCTCCTATGTTCTCTGATTTCATGTGCAGTAGATGGGTTCACAGAGAAAGATGAGCAGCATCAGACCCCGGTCAACGTGCAGTATGCATCCTCAGAAAAAACAAGCCTGTGTAACAAAAAAAAACATTAAGGGATAGGGACACAATGGAATAAATACCATAACATTGTGTTTAGAAATCTGCTGTGAAAATCACTAGACTCTTGTCTAACACCAAAAGGATTTAAAAGTATTTTAAAATTATTATTACTATTATTTTTGTTGCTAGATGGGTATAATTTAGAAAAACTGCATAGTAGACTCCCAAAAAGGTTGAGGTATTTATAAGTTATGTCCTATTAAATAAGTATTTTATCTATGTTAAGAAGAATCAAAGCGCATTTTAAGAATCAGCAGTCACTGCCAGAAACCAAATTGTAGACTAGGCCAATAGGGTAATTTATTTGCTGTAATTTCTGATCTCTTCCAAATTAGCCAGAGAAATTCTCTCTATTGCTCTGAACAACATCCCTCTGCATAACAGCTACAAATTATTCACATCAAAATAAACACAGTTCATGCTATATTACTCCATTTCTAAATTAACCCGTTTCTTCTTTCTACAATGATGCTCGTTTGACTCTGCCTGAGTAAAGCTCGCAGATCCTTCTTTACAAAGTTCTAATACTTCTTTTAATTAAGAAAAAAATATTTGGCTCGCCCCCATGCACGAGAACAATTTTTTTTGGTAATGGGTTGTTGTGTTCCGTGCATTTCAAATCACTGCCTTCATTTAGCAATCAGAATTAAAACCGCAGATATATTGGTATATACAAAAAGAGTGACACCACACCTTTTTGAATCAGTGACGAACAGTAACTGCAGGAAGAGTTCTTCAAACTATCAGCCTTTTTTTTTTTTTTTCCCAACAAAATATCTTAGCTTCTTAATTGTTAACGGAGATTTAAAATTAAAGAATATTTGTAAGTTTGAAGGTAAACAAACACCACAGGTTCTTCAACTCCAACCAAAGACTTTTTTGCACATAACATTTGTAAAAAGAATAAAAGAAGGCATGGAATACTTCAACTGAATTGATAAATCTTAGCTTATTACAGTAGTTGGAACACAATTTTGCCTCTACGATTCTCCTGCCAAGATGCATGTTAGATGATGACCCTGGGTAAACAGCTCCAAACACTTTCCAGACTTTGACCTGGGTCACGAAGGTCCACAATATCTAACGCTGTGACATCTGATCACTGGACTGGAGCTAAAGCCTCCTGCTGCCCACCAAAGCCACTAACTGGACTTCCTGTTCTGCGTATGCGATCTGTGCTATTTGGACATCATGTTCTCTGTATGCAGCCTGTGTTTTGGAGCTCCTGTGTCCACTGCCTTGGGTGCAAATAATTATCAATAAACTTAAATGTCAATTCATTTTTATTTTTTTTCAAGTTAGTAAGGAATTTACCTTCCC
>PPHD01018433.1:0-14551 GCA_002909625.1 Bambusicola thoracicus
ACCAGGCCAATGTGGCACTGCTCATCCCAGCAGGATTAGGGGTATGGGGTGCGCAGCCCTCGTGCAGCTCCGATGGGCTCCTGGAGGCAGCAGCACAGTGGGTGCCGGTCCAGCTGCATGTAAAAGGATTAGCAGGTCTGGGCTGCTCAGAGAAAGGAGAGGGGCTCTGATCCTATTTGATAGCCTTGTAATGGTCTTAATTCCCTCTTGCTAAGGGCCGAGATGAGAAGGCAGCTCTCTGCCCCGTGTTAACGGGGCTAATCCAGACAGCCCTCCTCCAGCAGCGTCCAAACTGCAGAAAAATAAAGGGGAAATCCCCCTCTTGCAAAGAGATGGGGGAATCTGAACCCAGAGCAGCACCGCAGATGAGCAGAAGGCAAAGAGAAACCGAGCTCCAGCAGCACTGTCACCGAGGAGCAAGGAAAGGTGCAAGGAGGGAGATTCCCCCAGGGCCGGGATGCAAAGAGCCTTGTCCCATTAAGAGCCAGCCTAACCGCCTTGATGGCTCATTTATCTAATTTTCCTGAAGCATGTGCAGGAAGCGGCCGGGGGCTGAGCTCGGGGAGGCGCTGGCAGCAGGAGGAGGGTTGCTAAGGCCTGGGGTTGTGCTGCAGTCAGACACGCAGACAGTTCCTCCCCAGAGATCTGCCCAGACGTGACCCTCTCAGGCGGGGACGATGACTGATAGACTCGCCAAGAGCAGGAGACAGATCCACCAGCACTGAAATTGGGCCACATCAAATAAAATGAGAGAGCCCCCTCGTCTTTCTCTCCCCAGAATTATTTCACTCTTCGTATCTTTGCTTTATTTGGGCTATGGGACGGGCTGGGCTCTGCTCCACTCAGGCTCTCAGCACAGAGGAGCAGTTGGGACTGAGCAGCTTTGTGCTGCGGGGGCTCTGTTGGCTCCAGGATGCCCTGCTGTGACCTGGGTTCAGCCTTGCATTGCCCCTATCCCCGTGGTGCACACCCACCTCCAGCTGCCAACGAGTTCCTGGAGGTCCTCCTTCGTGCCCCAGGGCAGGGAGGAAAGCAGCAATTCCTGCTCCCATCCCACATGGGATCCCCTTGCTCCCAGCCCAAGTGGGATCCCGTTGCCACCTTTACTGCCCACATCCCGCTCAGAGCAGCAGCACATTGCTGACCCCCGGCTCACACTATGCTCAGCAGCACAGACATGGGTGGGGAAGCACACCCCAAACCCCAATTAAGCAGAGGAGGAGATGCCAACCTTCCCTAGCAGGCTGCAGGGAAGGTGGATGTGAGGGTTGCTGTTGAGTTCTGCCTCGGGCTTCCTGCAAGGGTTAGTGCACATTTCACAGCCCGTGGTGCCCAGTTCCCCTGTGGGTGTAGCAGGGAGTGCAGAGGGCTGCTATACAGGGCTGGATCCATCCCCACCGCCCAGCCAAAAGCAGAGACAGCAAAGCACCGCCACCCTACAGCCACACCAGGCCTTGAAACGCAGCTGAAAGCACCAAAAACCCCAAGAGCTGAGCAGGGCTGAGCGGAGTGGGGGGACCCCAACCTGGGGGAAGCCACCGGGCCATGGCTAAGCCGACAGTGCCACCTGCTGCCACTGCACACCCATCCCCATCCCACACTGCAGGGCTGGGGATGGGCACAGCAGAGGGCTCTGCTGGGAGAACCACAACGCTCTGAAGCAGGTGCTGAGCTGCTCTTCCCCATCTTCCAAAGCACCTCCGGGGCATTCAGGTGGGAGCTGCGGGCACAGAGCTGTGGCAGAACCAGGAGGAGGCCATGCAGCCCCAGCTCTGACATCACCACATTCAGTCCATCAGTAGATCCACCCAACGAGCCACACTCCTCTCTCCAATGCACAAAGAGCAACAGAAAGGGCCCTTCAGAGCCTGCAAAGTCAATTAAATTTTTTATTAAATATACATCCTCTCTTGGCACAAATCTTAAAATATATAAACATTATATACCAAAGTGTCTTCACTGCAATAAAATAGAACTCCAGATCCAAGAAAAGCAGTCAGAAATTGACGCACGCACACACACCGATGGTGAGGACACGTCTGGACAAAAGGCATTTAACAGTGTTTGTGTTAATTATGCATAGACCACACAGGCAGCGAGCAGTGCTGGGACACCCTGCATCCATCACACGGTGTAGAGAGGAGTGGGAAGCAGCAGCCCTGCAATGGCAAAGGCTGTTGTGCAGCACAGCCCCGCACCTCCTCTGCCCCAGCCCAGGAGAAAAGGGCTGGAGAACGCTCATCCCGTGGCTTTCAGTGACTTTATGCCCCTGCTATCCTTGCCTGCAGCACGAGCTCTCCCCACACTGCTTGCACAGAGCACAGCACTGCATGGAGGTGCCCAAAGAGGAGCTGATGGGCAGCAGTGCTCTGCAGTGGGCCAAGGAACGGCGTGAGGCTGGGCAAGGAATCCAAGAACCTTCCCAAAGCCTTCTGCCCCATTGCCTCATGCCTTTACCTCCTTGCCCGTGAGCGGGACTGTCTCGGGGATCCCTATCAAAGCTCCACTTTTGTCATTTTAGATGCATTTCATTGGACCTGATTCTCTTGAAGTGCAAGTGCAGAACAAAAGGTGCAGAAGCAAGAAGAAAAGACGAGGAAAAAAGAAAGAAAAGCACAGGTGAACGTTTGGCAGCAATGCATACGAGAAAAGTAAGATGCATGACTTGAAAATTAAAGCAAGGAATTGAATTTGGGGGAGTAAATCAGTTTTAAAGGAAAGAGGAACTGGAGGATATTCCCGTTAGACTTCTCTTCTTTCTCAGCGCTCCAGGAATGGCTCTTGGCTGCCACACAGGCACCTCCCCTTCCCAATCACTGTGCCCAGAGCTCCCGGGGCACTCATTCCGGGCAGCACAGAGACCTGGAACGTATCTCAATTCGTGCAAAGATGAAGAGAAGGGAAGAGAACACTCCGTTTCTCCTCTTCTACATTCAAACCAAGAAAGAACTATTGAGAACAGCCCAAAGCGGTGACACAGTTATTCTTTTGCCCAAGAAATAAAAGCACCAAAACAATTACAGACTGAATGCAGATCTCTCTCTTAAGTGCTCAGCCTGCACAACTTGGAGAAATGTTTGGCTAACGGTTCGCTGCATTAAAATCAGGTGCAGCTGCTAATGAAGGAACAACTTCCCTCGGCTCAGCACTTCCGAGCCAGGCTGTGCTTCAGGTCTCCATCCTCAGCTCAGCCCTCAGGCTCCAGCCAGGCTGCGAGGTGCCACAGCCATCCCCTCCATAGGATTCCCATTCACCAACAGGCCAGCTGCACGCCCAGCATGGCAGGAGGTGCCCTGCGAGCCCCTCTCCCCCCATTCAGCCCCAAACAAGAGGTCAGCCATGCAGTGTAAACCCTTTCTCAGTACCCAGGAAGAATGAAGCCACCTCTGTTGCACAGGGGTTTGGTGATGCTCAGCATCTCATAAGATAAGAACTGCAGTGCTTGCCCCAACCACCTCCCGTTGTGCAGAGCACAGGAGCCTTCCTGAGCTTGGATGGCACAGCTCAGATTCTTCTGCTGTCACTACAGAACTCATCTGTGCAGAAAGGACTGTGCTCTGAACCAGCAGCCTCCAAGCTGAGCGAGAACTCACTGCGGGTTGTGTACACGGTGGGAATGCAAGCACACACCTACAGCAGCCACCGCTGCCACTCCTGGTTGCTGGTCTGCACCTCCTTCCTGCTGAGATGCCCCAGCTTGGCCCTCACCAGGCCAAGCGAGACCAAAGCAAGAGCAGAATTGGCTTCTCCATTGGAGAAAAGAAATCGGAGCTCTTGCAAAGGACTGAGTGTTTCACCCAACGAAGAAAATAGCTGATCATCTTCCATTAGCAATGGAGGAAAAAGATAGAGAACTTGTGGCTATCATCTCTAAGTGACACCTATGACGACACCTAACATTAATTACAAGGTAAGATGGTGACTGCAGTCAAGTTTCGCAAGGGAAATGATCGCTGGTGGGCTCAGAGGCAGAAATCACTGCGGTTCATACCCTGCCCATCCACAAGCACTGCAGTAGGATCCATCCCTGTGTTCTGGAATCAACATGCACACCAACACTGCAGGATGCTGCCCGCCACGTCCACCAAATGGAAGCACAAGTGCTCAGCTCCGAGGGAAATATTTGGCATTAGAAGCGAGTTATGCTCCGAAGAACAAGTGCAAAGACAAAAGAAAGGACAAAGCTATTTCTACCGGTTGTGCAATTACCTCCATTCCCATTAATAAAGCCGTGACACGGAGCTCAAACTACAGCGACTAAAATATATACACCAGAGAAGGACAGCTTTTAAATTATGCCTTATTTTTCTTTTATACGTTATCTCCCCTCTACATGGGCTGTATCAGCTGGAAAGGGATTTTTAATCTTGGCTTGTGGAATGGGATTCCCAGAGAACTCTATAAAGCTTGTTGTGACCTCTCACACTCCAAATATGATACAGGAACAGCACATCAAACAAAGCCACCCTCAGATCTCCATTTCTCCGAAGCCTGACTTGAAACAGAAACAATGAAAGGTACTCTACCATTCATTTTCAGATTGCAACTGGAAGTGATTGGCATTACATATCAGTTTTGAGGGGTCGGTACCGACTGTGGAGCCCATTCTCCTGAGGACACCGTCCAGAGGAACGCGAGGATTGAAAGCAAGTGGGTTTGGGTGCAGACTGAGAACACAGCAGGCACCAAAGGACAGTGAGGTCGTTGGGAAGCAGAGCCACCAGGCTGCATCCCGCAGACACGACCAGCCTTTGGGGGCAGCTCAACCTGCACCACGTGTGCATCTTGGAGACGTTTGTTCCTGCAACGTGCATAAAGCAGCAACAATAATACTGAAGGACATAACTGCTGAAAACCTAAGTATATAGCCGCTCCTTTTCTCACTTAGGGCACTACAGCCTGCCAAATCCCTTGGAGAATAGCTGCCTTTAAGACCATGACGACAACAGAAGGGTTCTGACGGCCTGAAAGCACTACTGCAGTTCGATCCAATCCAGTCTGTGATCCCAGGCACAGCCCCCATCCGTGACACTGACAACAAACATGAGAATTTGATTTACAAAACTGCTCAGGACTTTCCTCCCCTGCTGCCTACAGTCTTTGGTAATCTCTGGGGAACGCTGCACGCAACGGAGATTTCATGCAACTCAACCCAGAAATGAAAAAGAACATCTGAAAACGGGCAGCACTTCCAGCCAGAGCTCACACACGGCTCCCAGAAGAAAAGAAGCGACCCGGACCTGTTAAATCCTGCTGTGCCCTGTTTTACAGAGCTCAGTGCTCGCAGGTCGGAGGAATGTGGAATTCCCGACAGATTAAGTGGAATATTGCACTTGGCAGACTGCCTCCAGCAGTGCACGGTAAGAACCGCCTTCCAGGAGCTGCGCCCACTTCCCACGTTCAGGAGTTCATTCCAGCAGCACTGAGTCCTCTCTCCCCCTCTCTCTCTCTCCCTCTCATCCCCACTCCAGCTGCCCAGAGAGCAGACGTGGAGTGCAGCAGCACTGTTGTTTGTTTGAGAGGCTCCACTCCCAGCATCAAAGGACAAGGCAGGAGGATGAGGCAGCTTCTGTAGAGGACACCGTTCTGCACTGCAGTGGAAAGGATTTCATGTAGGAGAGGGTTAGTTGCAGGCTGAGGTTTCAAAACGACGCGGAGGCTCATTAAAAAAAGAAAACCAAACAAGAGCACAAAGGGAACAAACAAACAAACAAGAAAGGTGAGTTCTGAGCTGCGGGAGAGCACGCACAGAGCCAGGGAACGCTAGCATTGCTCTTTGTACACATGTCGTACTTTTCTGCAGCGAGGGCTGTGGGGATTAAGCTACTACCTTTCAACGTTAGCGCTGTGCTGTAATTTACGGAGAAGGATCTGCGTCAGGTCAAAGGTTGTGAAGCTTATTCCCACTGCAATCGGACCTTTGACCCAATTCATGCTGAGTCCTTTGTACAAACCACGGATTAGTCCCTCTTCTCTTATAATCTCCTGCATGGTGAGAAGGATGGAACTGTACGTGTGTCCCATAACCCCCGCTGTCTGCATTCGCCGGCGAACCACATCCAGGGGGTAAGATGCTGACTGGCCGATCAAACCCGCACAGGCACCGAACAAAAGCCGCTCCGGAGGGGACGGCTGCGATTTCCCACTGTGATCTGGGAAAGAGAAAGCAGCAGAGTGTGGAAAGCTCCTCGTCACAACCGTGTGACTGAGGTCAAGTGGGCCAAGAGCCAGAGAGAGCACCGAGCGCCAGGGCTCCCGGGATGCTGTTCCCAATTTGGACGTTAGCTGACTTGGGAAGTAACCACGTCCCCTCTGCACTCGGGACTTGCAGGAAGGTTGAAGAAGGAAATGCTGCTCTTTTGCAGCTTGCCCTCTTCAAAGTCTGGGATTGGGGAGAGGGAGGCACAGGGCACCCCCACGAGCACGGAACTTAACAATTGGCTTCAAGGCCGGGAAGAATGGATTTGCACCACAGAAGTCAAACACCTGAAATTGGCCAAAAGCCTTCACCATTTGAAAGCCAAGAAAACAAAGGATCCATTACCTGCATGCAGTTTCTTCAGCGTCTCATAGGTGAAAAAGCTAAGCCCGGCGTACGGAATCACTCCAAGGATGGTTGGTGTAAATCCCCTATACAGTGTTTTCAGTCCTTCCTCTCGGGATATTCGGATGAAGACATGAACAATATTGCTGTACCTGGCATGCAGACACAGGAAAACCAAACCTGCGCTAGTTAGTGCCTGCACATACGGGTAATGCTTCCAATAGAGCTTTCTGAAGGATCAACAATTAATTAATTCGGCTCCGAGCTCATCAGACAGCTCAGAAAGGATTTCAGAAACCTATCTGCAAGCGGAGAAGCCAGTCCCCAGCTCTGCTCCAGCCCTGCTGCAATATGCTGTCCTGTCTGTTCGGTCTCCCCGAGGCACTGTACCTGCTGGCCTCCTTGTGAGCCAACAAGCAGGTTTTGCTGGGGAGGTTTTTGTGCATCCATCTCCTTCCAGTCCCAGGACTATGCAGGGCTCTGGGCATTTCATCAGCGCTCAGACCCACGCAGTAACAATGTTTATTACACCAAAGGCTCCGAGCAAGAAGTGACCCAGAAAATGAGAATAAAACCATCTGACCTTAAAAGAAAGCTCTGTGTTTGTTCGTGGTGGTGGTACTTGCTTTCATTAGGCACTTACATCTCCTTCGGCGTGACAGCCATTCGAGCACGGACCATATCCAAGGGGTAGGTTAACATGGCAGCCGTTGTGCCTGCCAGAGAGCCAGCAATGAATCGAGGAAAGGGTGTCAGCGCTCTAAAGTAAGGTGAGAGAAGAGACCAAACAGATCACCTGGAGATGGTAATGTGGTGTGGCTTTTCAGCAGGACTCTACCAGCTACTGAATCCCTTCCCTGTCTGTGTACTGCAGAGAGCTGGGTGGGTACGGGTTGGAGCAGCTGTGGTTTGCCACAGCAATTCCAAACTGAGGTCTCAGAGGACACCGAGGACAGCACGCCTGACCTGGGGTGTCTCAGACACTGCGTGCCCAAGAGCGAGAGGCGCAGGCCACGCGCACGTAAGAAGGGCTCAGCTAGCAGCAGAAGGCTGGGTCTTGTTGCTTCTCCTGCAAAGAAATGCTCTTTGCTTTGTCTGCCCACTCTCAGCATAGGGAAGCACTAACTCAACATCTAGGCCACTTCTTGCTCACGCCTCTAGAGAACAGAGTCCTCTCACAAAGGCCTCCTCTGTGCAGGACTACAAACCCAGCCCATCGATCAGCCCCCTCTCAGCACACTGCTCTGCAAAGCCATTGCAAGAGGGGCTGGCACAACCCTGCACTGAGAGCTCTCAGCCCAGCAGGCCTGCAGAAAGCAGAGAATCGCGCTCCCTCCCTGCAACCCACAGCCCCACAAAGCTCCATCCTCCTCTGCAAGGATCAAAGCCACGCTGCATCTTACTTTCCCTGGAAGCCATAGTAGCTCCCCAGGAGCTGCTTGTACTCCTCGTGTGCGCAGAACTGAATGGCAGCGTAAGGGATCACGCGCACCATGGTGGCTGAGTTCCCCCGCCAGAGACTCCAGAAGCCCTCATTGAGGTAGGTGCGATAAATCAGCCTGTAGGCTTCCTGCAGGCAACAGAGCAAAGGTCAGATGGGACATCATGATAAGAGGAGTCCAAACAATAGAGGGGGAAAAGGTGACCCTATAGCTTAACCCCTCCAAAGCCTCCCTGCCCCCTACCCCAGTGAGCTGATGTCAGCTGTTACAGCCCCGACTCCAAAATGAGACAACTGAAACCTCTTCTCTGGGGAGACTGATTCACATACGTTAGAGCAAAAACAACGGGAGCTGGGAAAACAGAGCTTTACATCTTTGCTTTCTCTCTGAGGGGAAGGCACAGAGCTGGGCTGATGCTTTTTTTTTCAACCCAAATTAATCTTCTTAGTCTAAGACAGAAACATTTGGATTATACATATTAGCACAGCATGCATGGAATAGCCGTAATGCACATGCAGCAGAACATCCCGCATGCCACGAGAGGGATCAGCGCCGCATTCACATTTCCTATACATCCTGAAACAGCTCCAGGGGGGAAGGAAGCAACCACGGGAGGAGAAGGGAAAAGCTCAGAGTCACATCTGCTGCCACAGCACAGCTGGGACCTGTGCAATGAGGATTGGGTCCTCTCCATGCCCGGCAATGGGCAAAAACATCAGCAGGAGTACTCTAAATACTATTGCCAGTCCTTCCCTCTGTGCTCTGTCACTACGAGCGCTGCTCATGGAACCCAGGTAAGTCACAAACAAACAGAAGACGTTTTTAGGGTGATATTACTACCATTAATCAAACACTGGGGGTGAATGGGAGACAGACACAGCAGCTCACCTTGGCAGAAAATCTTTTTGAAGACACTAAAAAGAAAAAGCGAGCGTTAGGTCTCAGTACACTCCGATGGATCAGAGAAACCATAGGGCATTTTAGCTAAGAAATACAAAAAGAATCGATGCAAGAAACAGAAAAATGGCTATTCTTTGTGAGCAACAAAGGCTGCCCCAAAGCGAGCGCTCCCCAACGCTGCCCAGCACAGCAGGAGCTCATTGCTCCAAATGCTTTTGCAGAAACGCTCCGTTTGTCACTTCTTAATTTCAAGGGCTAAAAAAAGCAAATCGCAACAGCAATTAAAGAGGGGCAGGAGCCAAACACGGCCCTGAGCAGCACATTTGCACACACAGGTTGCAGCCAAACCGCCGCCCGGCGCAGCGCTGTGAGCGGAGCTCCACGCTACGATGGTTTCACCCGCGCAGAACTCAGATGAACACTCTGCTTCTTTCCTTGCATCCATTCAAATTGACAGCATCTCTTTAAGTATGTAACACGGGAGGCCTGGGGAAGCCAGCTTGATTTGGCAGGCAGCAGCTCTGCTTTGTAACATCCCTGCAGCAGGAAGGAAACCCAGGCGAAAACCCGGACAGCAACGCTAATGAAACGTGGTTCCAATTAAGTCTCTGTTGCAGTTTCTTTCAAACTCCTTTGAGACGTGTAACCTCTCAAGTGTGTCAAACAATCACATGCAAATACATTTTCACTGCGCTGCTCCTTTATGCAATTCAAAGCTCTTTTTTTTTTTCCCTGCCTTTTTTTTTCCCCATAACTAAAACCACTCCGATCACCGCTCCGAGCTGCCTCTGCAATGGAAAAGAAACCTCTTCCCCACTCCCATGGGAATTCAGTCCTCAGATCAAAGGACAACCTCCCACGTTCACATGGCCCCGAGATGCTTTCCCTCCTCACAGAAAGGGAACGGGGCCGTGGTGGAAACCTCCGGCACAGCAAGAGAGTGGGAAACCCACTGGATAAGAAATTGGGCAGAACGGGCAGCTTTTAGTCATATCCTCTGCAGCAAGTTTAATGGGCCAAACCAAACAGGTGCTGCACAACACGCAGGGCTGGACGTGTTAATGGTGATTTATATGGACAGCTGATGACTCATCCCAGTTTGGCAGCTCCCATCTCACCTCTGATCCTGACATCCCAACCTCAGATGAACCACAGTGCTCATTCTGCTGGGGAAGCACAGCACGTCCTCAGTGCTCGGCCCAGGCTGAGCTCCCTGCAGCCTCACCTCCCTCATCCATATCCCTGCCACACCAAGATTGGAAATCACGTCAAATGAAAGTCAATTTAAAATTAAATCTCGTCCAGGGATTACAGTAAACCTACCCAATTCATTTAATCTGGGATGTCAACTGGGTTTAAAACTCCTGGCCTCACCAAATGTTTATTCTACCAACTGGATGTGCCCTTCCCATCGGGGTGATGAACACAGCTGGTGGCTCTCACGTTTAAATGGGGGAACTGGGAGGAGCCCACGGTGGGGCTGAACCCCAAACCCCACTCCATGGGTGAGCATTTTCTATTCCAATTAGCTGAGTACCATCGTCAGTCACACACGAAGTTGAAGGGTTCCAAAAAGCATTTTGCAATACAAAGTTAGGTATGCCAGCTTCATTGCATCTTGTAGACACTTTTCATAATCAACCTCAACTCCAACCACATTCAGCTGGAATAAAACACAACTCTTATTAGAAAATGCTGCGCATGTGAGCAGGCACTGCCAGGCCTCCAGCAAGCAGCTCCATCACCTCCTCCTACTTCTACCGCCTCACCTCGCTCCCTTTCCCTCTCACTTTGTTTCTCCTAATTAACAAGCACAGAAATCTGAAGTGTTACCACTCATCCCTTCACATGCAGCTCTTCCACTGCCCCGCTGCTCTGCACCCACCCTTATTGCATGGAACACTCACAAGCTGCAGCCCACTGTCCCCAGCCAGCAGTGCGTGCACCATGCTGCACTGAAATAGCAAAGCTCTTGCTGACTACCACAAGACCTGGATCCAGGAGCACCGTCCTGATGAACAGCTGATTGACATCTGCAATAATCCCACCAAAAACCAAACAATAGGTTTTCAGACTCGATGCACTGTGGCATTGTGGCAGTGTCACTGCTCTGTCGCATCCTACCCACTCCTTTCAGGTTGGGGGACGTTCTGGCTGAATACATTTGGAGCCGGTTTGGTTTCTGTTAGCAGTAAGGTCAGAGTAGCTTGCAAAGCCAGCAGGACTTACCCTGAAACATGATTTTTGTCCTATCCAGTGGAGCTACTGCAGTTTTGGCAACAGCACCAGCCAGGGCACCGGACATCAGGGAGTTAAGCACTTTCTTCTGCTCCTGGATACCCTGGAACAAAGCATTGTGCAGTGTGACACAGTCAGTCCTAATGAAGAGTTGTAATACTTTACCTTTGCAACAGCGTTTCCTCCCACCCAGAGACATGGGTGAACCAAACTCAGGTGTGAGCACCCACTTTATCCTGCAATCTGTCCCGTCAGCAAACATAAGCTCCACGATACAGCAACCCAATCAACTCACATTTCTGCGCAGTATCTCAATGCTGCATCACTCTAAACTGCTTTGTCAGGTTGTATGCAAGGACTCCTCTGTCCCTTTCAGCCCAATGTAGAAATGTTTCTACCTGCTAATGCAATGAGTGCTTTTGATTCCCTTGAGACAGCTAAAAATCAGTGCGGGTGTTTTGGCCACGTGAACGTTCCCTCCAAAACAGTACATTCCAAGCACAATAAATTCCTGGCCAGATCAGGAAAAACAAAGATTAGACGTGTCTGCAAAACACAGAGTTCCAAGGTCTGCCTCTCCCCCTGCCTTCTCCCTGTTCAGACTTCCACAGACAACCTCACTGCTTATGATTTAACCACACACAAAGGTGCCATTTCTCTCTCGCCCTTGCACCAACACACAAACCTACTTTGTCCCCAGGATCCCAGGAATCAAACACGACAGGCTTCCCACTATGATAAATGGAATGGAAGTGTTTCTGTTATTGACATTCCTGCCACAGCTCATATTTATAAAGCAGCTATCTTCTCGTAACACATGGGCAGAAAGCAAGCAAATGACTTGAAATCTAACACCGTGAAGGTTATGGGCTGAGAGACAAGTCAAGCTGAGGCTTAAGGATGTTAACTTCTGATATGCTTTGTGTTTTCACGGAGGAGTTAACGCCTTTCCCCTCCCCACCAGCACTTTTCCCAGCTAAAACATTAATTTTTTATTACAAAAACACACAGAGGGGAAAATGGAAGGGAATCAATCTCTGCTGATCCGGTGCCCCCTGCACAGGCAGCACTGTGTGAACTTCAGACCGAGTTTTGGCTCCGTTCCTTCAGCAAAGTCATTCCACGCGAGCAGAAACCCTGAGCTAAACCAGAGCAAGGTTCAGCAGCACCTTCCCCTCTGGTGCTCCTAACGGGAGTCCGTGACAGCAGCGAGAGCAATGTGAGCACTGAGAGCACTGAGAGCAGCCCTCCTGGCTCTGTTCCCTGCTCTGCCACTTCCAACGTAATAAGACATAACCTTGAATGAGGAGCACAGCCCTGCCTGCCCATCAGCCCAGAGCCATGCCTGGCCCCTTCCCAAGGGCTGGAGCTGCTCAGCCATCCTCAAAGTGCAGTTACGCATTGCATGGCTTGGACTTACACTGCAGCCCCTTCAGCACTCACAACCCAAATCCCACTGAGATGCTCCCCCTGCGGTCACTCAGCTCCCGGCTCACCCCACGGCACCCAGCCCCCGAGCTCTCACTTGTACCTCTGCTGGAAGATGAGCTGATGCAGTTGGCTCCACATCCTGCCCTTTGAAATCCACTTGACCTTCTCTCACACCATTACCCATACCAGTTGCACTTCCAAGTGGGCAGAAGGGCTCCGGCTCCTGAATGGAAAACAAGAACAAAATAAGCGTTAGCATCAATGGTAGCAAATACTCCAGTCATAAAGTAGCTGGAAGGGAAGGAAAGGGCCAACTCCAACCCCAAGCTTCCAGAAGGCCGTCCTTGGAGATGCAAGTGTGTGTATGACAGGGATGGGGCAGGGAGAGTGCTCTGCTGCTACCTAAAAACTGTGTCATTGACCACATCCACTCTTTTCTCTCCCAAGGAACTCAGCTGCAGGGTCCAAAACCAAATGCATGATTTCTAAGGGTGAAGCAACCCGCCCTGTTCTGTCCCCTTCCATTGCTTACAGTGAACATTTAGGTTGCCACTCATTCTGACTGCTCTGCATCACTCAGATACTAAGAAAGACATACAGAACTTTAAAATCCAGATCTGGAAAATGGAAATGAACATTCCTAGCAGTATATCCCCAAAGGCTGCCATAAGGCACCGGGCTGTCTAAAATAACTTAAGGGACAGACAGCTCCAGTGCCCCACACGTGCCATCAGGGCTGCAGGGATGACATTACAGCCGTACGCTGAGCACAGCACATTGGTGGCTGCAGAGCTCCCTTCCTGCACAGCTGCAGTGAAAAATGGCCCTCCGAGCTCTGCCTGGATTCACAGATGGGGTGTAGCTACAGAGATCTGCTTTCTAAGCTACAGGACTGCTCCAAGAGCCATTTTTCCATAGCGTTAGCTTCCATTGGAGGAACGTCAGCTCGGGTTCCCCAACTGCTCCCCGGCATCCTGCAGCAAGTTGCTTCATCTCTGCCCCATCCCATGCCTGGGAAACCCAGGGCACAACAGCTTGCTTACTGCAAAATGCCACCTGAAGAGCTTTTATTTCTCCTCCTTTTTAACAATCTCTAGCCATTAAATGCTTGTCAGCACCTTTCAGGCTTGCTGACCTATTTTTCTTTCCCCCTGCATCGCTCTCATAAATTAGTGCCAGACTTCGCTCTCCAAACCCCCTTGGCTGCAGCAGAGATGTGAACACAGAGCCAGAGAGGGCTCAGCCTTGGCTGTATCGGTGCATGACCAATTTGTGGTGATGGAGCTGCATGCAGCCCA
The DNA here is from genome assembly GCA_002909625.1 of Bambusicola thoracicus. NCBI lineage: Eukaryota > Metazoa > Chordata > Aves > Galliformes > Phasianidae > Bambusicola > Bambusicola thoracicus. Next base: position 13,854 of record PPHD01018433.1, read on the forward strand.
CACGCTCACATCGGCTACCCCTAACACTGACACCATTTGCTGGAGCTCCAGGAAGGCACCGCGTGTTCACAGCTCCTGGGGGTGCCTTCCAGAAGAGGAGCTCTCAGGATGCTGCTCAAATAACTCCACACCGCAATGAGAGAGAGCCCAAAGCACGACCCCAGCAGCAGCAAATGTGGGCACCGGGGAAGTCGTGTTGTGGAGGTCTGGTCCCATCAGACCACGTGCACAGACATCCCCGCACGGCGGAGGTGGTCCCTCATTGAGTTGTTCTGATGAACGCAGTCTGCTGATTGTTCCTAATTACTACCTGGCGTTATTTCCTTCCCGTCTCACGGAGCTGGAACTGCAAAGCAGTGCCTTTCAGCAGCGCAGGGAGAGCTCCTGGGCCGATATTATCCCCCAGGAGAAATGTAGGTCACAATATCAGATTGATCTTTACCAAAAATAAACCCACCGAAATAGAACTCGTGCTGAAGAGCTTCGGAACGCAACTGCTTTAAAATGGGACTCTGAAGGATGACTGGGAAAGATGACTGAAAGGAAACCTCTAATCCTAAACTGCTATTATTAAGCTTGGAGCTATTTTGGAAGACACACACACGTAAAGGCAATATCTGTTTGCTCCACAGTCTTGTCTTTGATGCTATTCAGAGCCGTTCTCCCCTGCACTTTCGGTGCCTCACCCTGATCCCACA
>PPHD01018434.1:0-10179 GCA_002909625.1 Bambusicola thoracicus
TTAACAATAATAATAATAAATAGTAATACCGTGGTAAAGTTCCTGTGCTTACGAAAAGCATTATGTGGAGAAAAGCCTTTGTATAATGGATTTGAATCTATGCTCAGGAGACTGAAGTTTAAAATCAGGGCTCCTTAATCTTGCTCAGCTGCATTATTTTCTCTTGTATGACTATGAATGTCACTGTTGTCTCAGCCAGTTCAGCAGTAAGGGCTCCTAAAGCTGATGGTTAAGAAGTGAGCATCACAAAAAAAGTTGTTAATCTGTTGACAGCACTTATCTATAATTATTATCAATGTATTAGTCCTGGTATCATCCAATGTACACAAGGGTCTGCATGTACAGGAGCAAGCATATCCATATAGAGATGGGTTTGCTGTCAAGGTCTCCAACAGGAGGATTAGCAATTGCGTGTGTTCTAGGTGCTCTGTGCACCTCTGTACATCTGCCCCAGTGATCTGTGCACGTTTGTGCCACCGCCATCCCCTTTCCCCTGAATTTCTTCACTGCCCCCAGAGCTGCTTTCTCTGAAGCAGAGGAGAGCAGTTGGCTCTTGCTTACGGCCATGATGTTTTCAGTGACTGAGACGTACAACACAGTGACAACCAGGAAGTCAGGGTGCCCACAGATTTATTACAGCAACCCTTCTATCCTTAGAGAAACGGTACTGCTTCCAGGCAGTCTGTTTTCATTTCCTTCTCCGTTTGCCATAGTGTCAGTTCTGTAGCACAGCTCTGTACTGCTGGAATTCCCATCGTGGGTTTCTACAAAGCACTGTTTGCATCTCCTTAAAGGTAGAGACTCTACTTTTTCACAGCTATCCTATTTTTCATGTATTTTTCTCTTTATACTTTAACAGTAATCACAGCCTTTTAAATATGTATCTTCCCACGATTGCTTCAGTGCAGCTACGCTGGAGTTTGATTACTGTCTTGGCAAAATCTCTCTCAAAGGTCTTAGGAATCTGTGCTTTCAATATGATACTTCTCTGTATGCTTTTCCTCTTTCTAGGGACAATTCATACGCTGCTGAATCATAAATGGGTGAAGATGAGTAATTGGCGCATACATGCATCCGTTCTAATCCTCCTTGGTTTGCTTACTTAAAGACAGGGATGGACAGGGCTCATTAAAGAGAGGGCTCATTTCTCTCCAAAACCTCAAGCCAATCCATTTTATTTATTGATATATCAGAAAAATAGCATGCCTTATTTATCAGGGTGGGCAAACACCGTGGAAAAAATCATAACTGCAGAGCATATCTCAGCTCATAGCAGAACAGGCTTTTCAAGGGGAATGGATGAGATTAAAACCCAAAGCTCTCATTAATGCGATTGGAAGCACGATGCCTAATTCCGCATGACTATGCTAAAAAATTCCAAACAAACAAACAAAAAAATCTCATTTCAGAAAGCCGGTTGGGGCTACGAAGAGACAAACATGCACTTTGCTGTCATCATCTGCCAAACTGAACCTCTTAAATCTGGGAAGGAATAGTCAAGGACATCATAAACCGTAAACCTTTCCAAGCCTGCTTATGTAACAGACAAACAAACCCTTTATCCCAAGTGTGAACAATTGTGCGTTCAGCCACAACGTAACAGCATCAGCCTTGCCTGTAGCCTGGGGGTTTTATGCAGATTTTATTATCCAATATTAGCAGTTAATTATTACCCCCTGAGGGTCTTTGTTAAAGAGACGGTCCCGCTTGCTTAATACATTTATTTCCTGACAGCATTTCAGGCACAGGGTTCGAAGGTTGTTTTTCGCAGACGAACGCTGCAAGCACCTTGCAGGGGAGCACCTCCTCCAGGCAATGGCAAGGGAAGAGAAGCTCAGCCCTGGTCCCACTCCTTCTGTATGCACAGCTTGCCAGGTTTTGAGGTCACTTTCACAACCTGGAAGGTTCAACAGCAGCACTGAGCTTTTCTTTGTCTCCTTCAAAAGAGGCAAGAAAAGCCCCAGTAAGCATTTGCCACCAGTTTATGTCTGTATCTCAGTCAGCAGGGCTGCTCTGGCAGTTTGGCTTCACGTCCCCATGCCGCACAGTGGGTGCTGCCATCTTGTCCAGCTCGGTGCGGCCTGCTGTCTCAGGAAGCCTCTCCTGCAGAGCCTTCCTCCCGTCCTTGCATGCAGTGGGAGGGCTTTTTAAAGAAGCGTTTCCTATCTCTCCGTGCCATCGAGGGCCTGCTACTTCGGCTTACTTTCAGTGGATCTGCTGCTCCTTATTAACTGCTCCAGTACGATCAGAGAGCGCCTTTTAGAATTTCATTCCCACCCCTTTCCCCTGAGGCAAAGAAATCATTTAGGCCTGCAGCAATATTAAAGTTCATCTGTCACTTCCTTTCCACTCCTATCTATCAATGGCCGCACTCCCTCGGGGCTCTGTTTGTTTGCCAAGAACATATTTAGGGAGTCTGTTATTTATCTTTCCTTCTTTCACAGGTTTAACTCCACTTTAGCATCGTATTTCCTCATTGTGGCTCTGCAGCCACTCAGATGTTGGCTTTCCCTCCCTTCACCCTCCTTCTCAGGAACATCCGGAGCCTGAAGTGGGCTCAGAAAAAAGCCCGAGGGGCAAGAGCTCAGCCGCTGGCTCCTCTGCACCAAGACTGTCTTGCCATTGGCTTCGTTGGGTGTTGGGCGCTGATCTCGTACTTCCAGCCATCCCTGCGATGGTCTCAGCTGGGATGCCCCGAGAGCCTCCCCCTGCAGGGAGCCCCTTCCCCATCCTCCCCAGTGCCAACGCAGGCAGGAAGGGGAGTGCTTCCCTTTGATTACCTGAATTTCCATATCTCGTTCCATTAATTTGACAATTTTTTTTTTGCCACCTGTCAAAAACAGGAAATTGGATTTGACCTAGATTACGATCTCTAAAAATAATTATTGGTCCCGAGCACTCCCATCTCTTTGTAATCTGAGTATTCATTATCATCTTGATTAATTCTGATGACAGGATGGCATAGGATACCCAGGAGACATGAGACTTCCTCATTTATCTAATTCTTAGGTTAAATGCGAATACCTTCAGATAAGAAAAAGTGTATAGTACTTGCCCTGCTGCCATCAAACACTTTTGTGCTTAATATAATCTTTTAGCAAAGTGATGCTATTGAAACAGAGAACTCGTGCCTTTGTGTAGGCATGAAATGATTTATTTTTTTCGGAAACAAAGAAATTGCACTTACATGGGTAAATTCCAAAGTTAAAAAGTCGGAATAAGTTAGGAAACCAAATACATTTTAAAAGCAGATCGCTTCCAACCTCACCAGCTAAGAACTGCTTCTGAGATGTCTGTCTGCAAACTGATGGTATCCCGGTTTTACTGACAGCATTTAAAGGTAGCCACTTACATGCAAGGAAAGTAACACAATTCATGAGAAAGCAGCAGAGAATATAGGACATGAACCTAGGAATATATATAGATTTAAAATAGAGCTAATATCTATGCGTAGTTTTTGTTTCTACATAGTTATATTATACTTCAGGTAGGGGTTTGACAGGATTACCTTCACTTGCTGGAGGCTGGAAGAGTTCTGGCCATGCAGACTCTTTAGAAAGGTCATTTATATATTTCTCTAAAAAATCAGATTTATGCTATTGATTGCTAGACTGCGGAGCACTGAGCAGAGTTCACCCTGTCATTTCAACCTTTTCTTCTCACCCCACTTCCTTATATTACCAATATTTCTAATGCCTGCAGAGGCTCCCAGCTGCTCCCAGGGGCTTGCTACTTCTCTTTATCCTTTCTTGGCATTTCTGGAAGCAATGCATTTCTGGAAGAAGGCCATTTCTGGAAGCAGCTCATTTCAGGCAGCAGTCACTTGGGCCCAAGGCTGCTCTCCTTTTACCTGGTGTGAACCCCAGGCAAAGCCCTCTGGGGTTTCCTTGCAGTCATGCAAATTTAAGGGGAGAAAATGTGATCCTCGCTAGTGGCACAACATGTTCCCTGACCACACTATTGCTGTGGCGCTGTAACTTCTGCAGCCTTTCAGGCACTGGGTAGCCTCTTTCTCCTCTCTCTATTTTCCCCCTGGTTCACAAAAGCCCGTTTTTCCCCTTGCCCTCGGTTCGTGGTGCCCACACTCAGCTTGTGCTGCTGGCATATCAGCCTGCAGCAGCCTCCTGCAGGTGCTGGCTCCTCCAGCTCCCAGGCTGGTCGCGGTTCTCTCACTCGTCCCTGACAAACTTGCTCAATATTACTGATGATCCAGGGGCTGGCTGAAATTGCCCCGTACGTTTTGCACTCTTCATCTTCATCGCTTCATGCCAAAGAGTCCAGATGGTGTCTGTACCACTGTGTATTGCATTTATTCTGCGAGCGGAGCCCAGGGTCGCATGAGTCCATATGAACACAAATCCTCGCTGTCTAATTAAGAGGACCTGCGGCTATTCCTTGTCCTTTATATCCAGAACAGTGACTTAGCAAATGAGAGTGTAATTATCATGATATTTACATCACATCCCATTATGAAGCCCATCGACCAGATTCACATATTCATAGCACTGCTGCTTACTACGGTTCATCCTTCATAACTGCAAAATATACCTCATTACATTATACTGTGGGATGAGGATGCGGCAAGAAAAAAAGGACCAATATGCACATAAAGCCATTATTGTGCATATATGGGCAGACCCCCACTCACATAAATCAGCACGGCCCTATTGAGGTCATCAGAACAAGGATTTACATAAGCCACCAACCCAGCCCACTGCATTTGCTCATATGCATTATCATGATGTTTTGAGCCACGCGTGGTATTCTCATCCATTTTATCCATTGTTATGAACTCAGAATTTCTCTGGAGGGCTCTGCCCTTCTCAGCCGCTTGAAACCATTCTGTTTCCCCTCTTTGCTACCTGGGGCCTCTCCAGGATCCAGTTTAGCTATCCACGGTCTCCCTCTGTACTCTTCTGCTTCCCTTTCTGTCTCCTGCAGCGCCTGCTTGCTTACCACTTGCACCTCTCATTGAAAATTGAGCCTTAGAAGAAATTGATGAGCAGGTCTCGGCAAGTAACATCTCATCCATTTCTGTGCTGTTGCCTGCTAATATAAAGTTTGCATTGTGTGGATACAAAAAACAGTAAACAGATTTCCCGTAACCTAGCATAATGCAGTACTTGGGATAGTGAAGCAACATAAGGGTATATGTATGTGTGCAAATTATACACATCTAAGGCTAAGATTTATAATTCTGCAGAGACTAAGAATAAAAACATAAATGCACTTTCATTCCGATGTGCCTTTATTCATTTGATTTAAAGCTACAGCAAGTCAAAGTGACCTTAAATCATCCACGGCTTACACCATTAAAAAGTCACATGTGCAGTGTTCGTCTCCATGTGTTTTAGTAGGTCTCCAAATAGGCATTCACTGGGGACCCTCAGCTTCGCCTGAGCCTAAGATTAGCAGAACGTTCACTGGGAACTTACTTCTAAGCTCCAAGAAAAGTCTGAATATCTAGATGCAAAGAAAAAAATACTTGCTAAATCCAGAGTTTATCTCCTAGCCTTTGCATTCAACAGCAAGCTCCTTTGTTTCATGCCTCCAGGTGGGAGGGTGGTGTCTTCTGGAGCTGAGATCCCCACTGCTTGCAGATCAGACAGCAGGGGCAGCTCAGTTTAAGAGGCTGGCAGCTGGCACATTGTTCCTTCCTCAGCAGGAACCTGAGGGTTTCATGTTTTTTAACACATTTCACCAGCTGGGATCGTATCCCCTGGTAAGCAGTTGGATCCAAAACTGCCAAGTCCCTTCTTTCCCTCCCCATCAGCTCAGGCTGATGCACACAGATCCAACGTCCAACACGTGGGGCTGCTTACAAACCAAGGAAATCACTGTATGGTTTTGTAATGTGCTGCTGTGGGCTTTTTTGTACCGATAGCCTCAAGTCCTTCGCCAGAACGACAAGACGTGGCTCGGCCATCAAGCAAGAATCCTTTGACCTGGACTGTGGACGATGTGATTTGGTTTGTGAAGGATGCAGACCCTCACGCTTTAGGTCCCCACGTGGAACTCTTCAGAAAACACGTATGTAAAGGCAGCTCTTAGTGCTTCTAGGGGATTTAAGTCACTTGCAAGAGAGACAGCCAGCACAGCACGTGCACCCTGTCTATGGCTGCTACAGGCAGTGTTTGCGCTCAGATGCTTTGAGCACGGGGCCCTGCAAGGGGTTCACATCAAACAGGGGGGCTAGGTTGAAGAAACATTCAGTTATCCCTCAGTGGTAAAACCCTAACAACATCTTTAGGAAATGCTTGTAATTTTTCTCACTATGCCAGCATAAATTGTTATGCTAAACCTAAGAGAAATCGCACAGGATCTGGTGTTCATTTTTCACTGTCAGATTGGCAAAAAAAACCTTGCTTCAATGACAATATCTTTTTTCCCCATGATACCTGTGATCCGTCTCTAAAGAGCATTTTCTTTTTGTATCTGTGGACATTTAGCAACAGAAGACTGAAACATCCAAATTTGTGGGTTTTTAGTATTATGTAACTACATAACCAATTTTAAAAGACCTGCTGACTTACTGAGGAATGTGATAGTTGCCTTCATTAGGCTATCTCTAGTGGTAGAAATCCTAATTAGTAAAGCAGACTGTAAACACATATATAATCAGAACTTTCTTTTATTGCTGGAGTTGGTAGCACCACATCTAACTGCATCTTCATCCTCATCCACCCTTCCTTGACCAATTCAGAGCTTGAGCCTTAATGGATGCTCACCACAGTCAGGGCCTGAGGCCATTTGACATCTGCAGGCAGGGAGGTGGAATGAGAACAGGGCAGGTGCAGCCATGCTAGTATTAAACCTGTGATTTCAGGCCAGGTGCTAGCATTCTTTCCCTGCCTTCTGCAGAGAAGTCACAGGGCCCACACTGGCCAGGTAGGTATCAGGAAGATAAATGAGCCACATGTAGACTTAAAGAAACTTGCTTTGGCATGAATTTTTGAGACTAGTAGAAGGAGCTGAGTACCAGTAGAGAAAATTGCCCTGGTCTGTGAAGCACACACTCCTAGGAAGAATATGTAATCTTGGCTCACTGGGCCTGCTGCTCTGTAGCATGCCATGGCACAATACTATCACTGCTCTATGAACAAAGAGACCAAGCTAAATTGCCACTGGAGACTGTTTCTGTCAGCCTTTGTCAAGCACCCAGCACCTATGGGCTCTACTCATTATTGGTTTCCTTGTAAAATATGCAGTAGGCTTGAGAACCTGGGTAAGATTACCACACAACTCAATTCAATTATGCCTTGGAGTTATATATGTCCCTGCAATTTTTCAGCCTTCAAATCTCATCTGGATTAGCACAGAGACCCCAAGGGTGAGAGACAAGTGATTAGTCCATTAACCTTAGCCATATCTTCCTATATATTCAATCTTTCTATGAAGCAGGTGCATAATTTACTTAGAAGCACTTACTGTCATTGACAAGGCCCAGTTATCACCTGAAATTGTTGCTTTGGCAGTCAGCTCATCTGAGCTATGACAGTGGGAGGGAGAAGGTGATGGAGCCACGAGGACGGGAAGGGTAAGGAGGTACCTTACATACAGACTGAACTCTTTCCCACTGCTATATTGGTCCATGTGAGTGCTGACTGCAGTGCCCAGAGACATTCTCCCAGCTGTAGGGAGGTGTAGCCCACACTGGCCACTGCTTCAATACATGTCACAGGGTGACTGTGGCTCTCACTCTGCTCTCCTCAGCGGGAGCAGAAGCATGAACCAACCGCCAAATGCAGTTCTTGTGATGAAGGCACGGGACTTGATCAGGGTCTACTCAGAACATGTGCATGAAGCTGGCACGAGCACAGCAATACACACTCCTGCAGTTGGAAGCTGTATGTTCATACTCACTGTATCATTACCTTGCAGCTTATACATTTGCTGTCCCCACCTCTTGCGGGAAAACAGCAGCACTCTAACTTGAATGGGCCAGATCTCAACAACTGTGTGTGAAACAAGCTAATTGCACTAAATTTAACAGCTCCAGATCTCATTCAAGATCTTCTACTGCAAACTTGGGAACAATGCTATGGAATCCCGCATTTTTTAAAGTATTTTTTTTAAAAGAGCTGACACAATAATACTGGAGAGAAGTCAAGTCAACAATCCATACAGGGATTTGGCTAATATGGGGGTATTTGATTGGATATGAATTCTCCCTCTGGCATACTCTAGTCATGGAGTTTAATTTTGACCTCTACTCCATCATAATAGAGGAAATAATAAAATGTTGAATTCAACGTTTAGAAACAGTTGCATTCACACCAAATACCTCAACAGTGTTTTTACCCAATGGCATCACAGCTTCAGGAGTACAGTTTTCTTTCTTAAGCAAATATTAAATATGATACTTAATCTTCCTTTCCTTAGCTTCTTTAAAATAATGGGAAGGAGAGAGGGAAAGCAAAGAGTTTTTGTAATGGATGGAGTGGGGGCTGCAGAATGAAGAGCATCAATTGATTGAGTTAATCAGAAAGTGACCTTAACTGCTCATCAGCTAAATCACCTGCTGAATGCAATAATAATGATCAGGGCAAATTAGGATCCACAGTATTGCTTAATTAGTAGGTAATGGATCACAGAGGAAAGATGTGCCATGAAAACCATCAAATACAATATATACAGCATTAGTACTCCTGTGTGGATGTCTGTATTTATGCACTCACATTCATTAGTTATGCTTTAGCTCTCCAAGTAACAAAGTGAGGTGAAAACCAAGAGGAGAGGTAGTATTTTTTAGGCAGATTCCCTAATACAGTTGGGGGGGGGGGAAAAAAAACAGGCAAGCTCAGGAACTGAAGAAAGGCATTGTATTTGGAAGCTTCTGTACCTTACAGTCATAGGAGAACCTGCAGTGAAACAGTGTTCACCTCTCTATACACCAGTGCTATTTGGTGCTCAGTATAGCACTTTGTAGTTCAAAAGGTTTTTCAAAAGCCAACAGGTCTGGTATAAACAGGTAAAGTTGGTGGCAATTTCCACCAGTTATGTGGAAGCAAAATTAAGTTCATATAAATTTTATTAATAAACCAAATGAATTATGGTACTACCGCCTTCAATTTAAGAAATTAATTGCATGTATCTGGGTGTAAGTGTACTGAGGACACACAAAATATGCAGATAGCCAGGAACAAAGCTAGACCTGAAATTCAGAGGTGTGCAATTAGCAGCTCATGAGGCCACATCCCTCCATCACTCACTCCTTTCTCTTAAGATCAACTGGTTTTCTCAGAGCTGGCCTTAGAGCAAGTCTGATGTTTAAAAAAATCCTGCCACAGAATCAAAAACACTGACAAATCTTGCAGTTCCTTGAAGAATAAGTAGTAATATTTGATTAAAGGCTCCTTTAGAGTTTCCTTTTATCCTACTTCAGATTTCAATTTTTTAATGAAATCTCAAAATTCATGACATTTCCACCTAGGATGTGCTGTTTCTGATTCACCTTGGGTAACGTGTCAAGGCACAGTGCTGCCATCTTGCTTTTGTGGTGCTGGAAGCAGGGGGTTTACATATTTTGATTCTCTCTCTCTCTTCCGAAACCAGGAGATAGATGGCAATGCTTTGTTGCTGCTGAAAAGTGACATGATCATGAAATACCTGGGGCTGAAACTGGGACCCGCGCTGAAACTGTGCTACCACATCGATAAGCTCAAGCAAGCCAAGTTCTAACACCTTCCTGAACAACAGCAGAACCTGACCTAAATCTAGACAGAAGACTATAGGCAACATGCTGCCTTACAGAAATGCATTCTTTTGCAGATTGTTTCACCCTCTTTTTTAACGAAGACTTTGTCTTTTTTAACATTTGTGCATCTTCACACTTTTTTTAGTCCAACAGGAGGTTTTGGGCTGCTTTGTGTTAATAATTTGCCAAAAAATGTATAATTACAGTAATTATTTTGTACCATTAATATTATTATGATTATAGTAAGTCCTATTTTTGTAATCAGAAGGAGGAAATCAGAAGCAAACAGTGACTGCTGGCAGAAAGGCTGTCCACCAGGCAGGGATGGGGTGGGACGTGGTGCTGGCTGGGCTGCCATGTTCAGAGTGTTTGGGGGATGTGTGCCCTTTGGTCAGCCAACATTGAACAGGAACTGCCCTGCATCTTGCACTAACATCTGGAAAACTTGAATTCTTCAGTTTGAAAAAAAGAAAAAAAAAGAA
>PPHD01018435.1:0-14550 GCA_002909625.1 Bambusicola thoracicus
GTTTTTTTTTCACATTGCTTTTGTTTCCAGGATTCATGCCTTTCTTCCATTCTAAAGGCCTGCAGAGGTCACAGGATTTTGTCCAGCATGAAGCTGGAAATGAGCTCCTGCCATTTGTACCCTCCTGGGGAAGGGCGTGGGCCACGGAAGCCAAGACATAGGCTTCCTGCTACTGCTTGGAGATACTGCGTGTTTTTGTGATATAAGTAGAGATAACATCACAGGAGTCTGATGAACGTACACTATGTGTTTTCTGATGTGTTTTTCTATTCCTATTAGTTGAAAGGTTTCTGTGCCGTTCTGATTATGGATCAAAACAAGTTCCAGAGATATTATTCAAATATGTTTTTAGACTCAAATATTTTCAATACATTTCTATTTTTCTAATTCTTTCTCATTTTGAAATATAGGAGTGGATTTCATGCAGTAACTGAGCACCTCAGAGGCCTCTTTCATATAAAGGGATCTGCAGTTTTACTCCTTATCACATGCTGCTTTTCTTCTGCAAAAGCAGGTGGAGATGAACCTAAGTGGAAGCAGATAAAATAATTAGGAAGCAGTAGAAGAAAGACTTCCACCTTCTGCTGTATAAATAGGCAGTGCTTGAATAGTCATACCAAGCCTGGTATCTACCGTTCAAGTAGTAACCATCCATTCAGGTACCATACAAAATATGAATATTAGTTAAATTACTAGCAAAATTGCAGGGGTTGTATTGCATAACAATTCGCCTGGTGATTAATTAAACTTCTGTGTCCAGGTAAACTGTCAGAAAGAATAATCGGTCCTAACCTGCATTGTTGGCATTTTACAAATCACTAGCCCATTAATGGGAAGAGTGGAGGTGGATAATAACAGAAAGTGACTGTTTGAATTTCTTTTCCTTTGCAGCAGTGTTTTGGAGTAACTTTCCCTCCTTTTGTCAACAAATACGAAGAGTAGATACTGTAGAACAGACTCAAATACTGCTGTAGGCATTCTGCCCTCTGTGGTCACCGCAGCCCTGAGGGCAGAGTGGATGGCTGTGTGGTTGCAGGCAGAGTAATGCATCAGGCTGGGTCTGGAGCCCTCTGAGCTCCCTCATTTCTCCTCTAACCGAATGGGTATTAGCCCAAATGTACTGCACAGACTTGGTGCCCACTGAACTCCCATTGTGGTCTTAAGGGATTTTGTACTGCCAAGCTGCTTTAACATCCTTATTTATACGTACGTATTTTTTTATCCCTCCATATAAAGCTAATCAGGTGGCACCTTCCCATGTGGAATTTTCCTTGAAAATATATTATTCTTGTAATCTACAAATGCCTTTTACCCTGTATGCCCCTGATAACGGTTGCATTAGTATAAGCTGATAAACTCATTTCTTTCCTTGCTGCTCATGGAGTGGCTTGCTAGTTAAGATAAAAAGTAATTGATGTGATATAAAGTCATATCTGATTGTACAACGCATTGTCTGCCAAGCAGTTGGTGATGTAAGCTTTACATAACCACGAGATGTTGGATGAACTTTTGAAATGTATTTCCGTGTTCCTTTTTCCTCCCTCAATCCAGCACAGGGCAGAACACAGAGCAAGCAATCAAGGGAGAAAAAAAAAAAAAAAAGAGAGAGAAAAGAATAATAATAACTTTAAGGTTCTTTGAGATTAAGAGTAGCAAGGGCAGTGAGTGGTTTAGAAAAAGTAGTTTTTTGTCAAGTCCATCCTTTGGTGACACTAATTCCCCTCTGCCTGGGATGGCTCTCTGCAGGAAACTTTGTAGAAGGCAATGTGGACTTCACTCGTATGCCGGGGAATCTTTGGCTGCTATCAATTGGCTTGATGGCGCGCTCGGTTGCTCCGGGACACCGCTCCGTGCTCCCGCGGCATCCGCGCTTCCCTGCAGGGCCCGACCCCAGCCCCTGCCCTCGGCCGGGCTCCGCCGTGCTCTCGGCGCTCCCTGAGCCGGCACTGCCGCGGCACCGCGCTCTGACCCGTTCTCAGCCCGGGGCTCTGGGCTCCAGCCCGCCGCCCGCTCCTGAGGAAGGCGGCCTTGGCTCGGCGCTGCCCCCCGCCCTCTGCCGGCTCCGTCCTCCCGCTGCCGCCGGACAGTGCGGCCGCGGCTCCCCGCCACACTGCCAACCTCAGCATGCACTGCCCTACTCGTTATTTCCAGCAGCATTAGAGAAAAATGGGAATGAGGAATTGCTTATCGCTGGCTCATTTTTTCAGTTCTTTCTTCCCTTTTAATGATATATGGATAACTCTTGTCTGTTAGGAGGAAGGGCAGTTTACAGATGCAGCAGTTTAATGTATTCAGAGAAGAGAAAATTCAGTTATAAGCAGACATCATGGATCTTTTTTTCCTTTAATACTGGATTTGCTGCAAACAATTTAAGCTGGAGGTCAGCCTCTTCTGCCAGATAACAGTGATCAGACAAGAGGTAATGGACTCGAGCTATGCCAGGGGAGGTTCAGGCTGTGTGTTAGGAAGCATTTCTTCTCAGAAAGAGCGGTGCGGCAGTGGCACGGGCTGCCCAGGGAGGTGGTGAAGTCACCGTCCCTGGAGGTGTTCAGGAAATGTATGGATGTGGTACTTAGGGATGTGGTTAGTGGGCATGGTGGGGGTGGGCTGGTGGTTGGACTACGTGATCCTGGTGGTCTTTTCCAACCTTAATGATTCTATGGTTCCGTGGGTCTAAGACTCATCTCTGGCTGCACCAGCATCTTCCTGCACTTTTGACAGCTGAGCAGTTTTCTCCTATGCCAATTTGTTTAGATCTTCTCAATCTGTTTTCTCACAAATGGTTACTGTATCAGTGAGGTTTTATTCCTTTTGATGGAGCACAGAGTTTGTTGAACCAGCTTTGTGTTAACCACGCTAACTTAGGTATCAGGAAGTTGCAGTGTGAGCTTTCTACACCTTACTGTATGGCTTGAATTGGACCCTCAGCATTCTGAATTATTCACGCACTTACAGGCGAGGGGATTTGTCAAGCGTTTTTAATCTTCATAACATTTAGTAATCAAGTGCATATAACTGAGCTGTTTAAAATGGCAGTCCAAAATCCACCCTATTACTTTGAAGTGCAATATCAAATGTATTTTCCTACTATTTGTGGAAGCAAATATCTCGGTGCATAGTCAAGACCAGATTTGTAACCTATAATGAGGTCTAACACAAAGCAGATATTCTTCACTTATTTTATTAAATAATATGACCTAATTTATCCTGGCTGAACAGACTTGGTCTGGCCCAATGCTGTTGTTAATCATACTTCAGAATTCTCATTAGAATCAAGTGAACTTCTAGCAAGAGGAGATAAATCAGTCTTACCTTATAGGGCAGATAAATAATGCTTTGGTTTTATATTTCTTGTTAATGAATGTAATCAAATTACGTAAAATATAAACACTCAAAGCCTGTTCTGTGCCCTCAGGGAACCCCTTTCACCTTCCCAGTGCAGTAAATCTGCATATAGCAGGGTAAGTTCCACTAATACAGTTATAAAATATATGGGCGTATATGATTAACAACTTTTAAAAAATCATACTGTAAATGATGTGAGTGATTGAAATTGTATGTATATTTTTCAAGTCTTCAGAATAGTTGAAGTTTTAACTTATTTCAAATTTTTAAGTTGAAATCTATTCATATTTGGAAATTTTGTACAGCCTTGTAAAGTTAAATACTATGTCACTGTAATTTATTTTTGTTGTCATATATTGACACATGCTCATTTATATATGAAGTGTACTGTTTATCAATTGCTTCTAAGGCAGCAATAAAAACATGAAAGTTGTTCTCATTTTCCTGTCACAGCTGTCATTTATCTTAAGTAGAATTTTTGACTGTACATTGATGCATTCAATCTATTTCCTCAGAAAAAGCAGATGATATTTTACTAAGTTTTTAACTGTCTCTCTCTATGATCAATTAATGTAAGGGTAATTCTTGCCTGTTCAGCTAAAAGAGTTGGATAAAGAATCCCTAGGAAGAGATTACCATTTTGTAGAATCATAGAACGGTTTGAGTTCGAAGGCACCTTGCGGATCATGTAGTGACACCCTCTCCAGCCACAAGCAGGGTTGCCACCCACTAGATCAGATTGGAAGAGGGCAAACTGTTTCCAGTACGTTGAGGAGCTGTTGTTGCTACAAAATACAGTCATCTACAGACTTCAAAGTGTCGTATCTAAAACCGCTGTAGAACAAAAGGCATGTGAGCAATGGGCATAGCCAGAGGAGCTGCATAGAACACATCAACTTCTTTTCCTCTTTGCTGATCTTCTGATGTTCACAGAATCATAGAATCATCATCTTTTGATGCAGCCCAGAATACAGCTGCCCTTGCATGTTGTAAGTGTACAGTGCTGGCTCATGTCCAGCTTTTTGTCCACCAGGACCCCGAAGTCCTTCTCCACAGGGTTGCTCTCAGTGAGTTCTTCTCCCAGCCTGTACACGTATCTAGGATTTGCCTGACCCTAGTGCAGCACCTTGTACATGGCCTTGTTGAATCTCATTAGGTTCACATGTGCCCACTTTTCAAGCTTGTCCAGATCCTTCTGGATGGTGTACCTTGTTCTATTGTTTCAACTTCACCACTCAGCTTAGTATCATATACAAACTTGCTGAAGGGTACGCTCAGCCCCACTGTCTCTGTCACTGACAAAGATTTTGAAGAGCATCAGTTTGAAGGTGGACACCTGGGATGCACCACTCATGACAAGCCTCCTCCTATGTCTAAGGCCTTGCACAAGTCCAGGTAGATTATATCAGTTGTCCTCTGTCCACTAATGCCATCATTCCACCACAGAAGGTTACCAGATTGTTCCAGCATTATATGTCCATGCTGGCTGTCACGTATCACTATCTTGCCATGCATGTGCCTTAGCATAGCTTCCAGAAGCAACTGCTTCACAATCTTCCTAGGCACAGAGGTGAGGCTCACTGGCCCATGAATTTTATGAAATTCAGAAGTCAGTACTTTTGTACTGACTTCTGAATTTCATGATCTAACTCTGTTTCAGGAAGCCTAATACAGCTTCTCAATAATTACCAATTTTTGATTCTCTGAATGCCATTAATGTAAAGGGATCTGTCCTACACTCCTGATGAACATGATTCAGCCTGCTTTATTAAATAAAATGATAAGCTCTAATATGTAATGACAATGATGTTTGTCATTTGATGGATAAGCACATTTGTATAATACAAGAAGGAGATGTAAAAGCACAAATCCTTTTATTCAGCTAGGGAGTAGTTTCCTGATGAGGCCTTCAAAATGGGAAACTTACTTCAGCTTTATTGTATAAGTGCTGCTATATGCTGCATTTTTCAATGCTTCTGTCAGCCAGCTAATATTAACCCTTCATAGCTTTTTGGTGGGCTGCTTAATGCAGCTAGACTTTGCTTTCAGTGAGTTGTTTGTATCACTATTGAAACCATCTACAATGCCGTGAAATAGTAAGTCAGGGGGCAAGCATGGGAAATTTTTGGCTGAGTGAAAATAGTTCCCAGAAGTTTTTGTGCTTATTGCACTCAGCTTTGGTCAAAATCTCTAGTATGACACAACTAAAAAGTTCAACTGTACTTTTAGGTGCTTTTAGCAGTTTTAAAGATTTATCATCCTTGTTGTGGCCAGTGTAAATGATAATTACACAAAAGCATTGGCTGACTGTTCTATACAAAACAAACCAGACGTAATCTTGTAGAGAATGAATGGGGCTTGCCTTCAGGTTTCTTTAACAGTGAGAGTAGGAACAGTTCCAAGAGTCTAGTGGATTTATTAATTATGTTATCAGCTTAGAGAAGGTGAGAGATTTAAGAAAATAAATGAGGGAACACTTGACACATGCCCCTCTTATCTTTAAAAACCAAGTGCTAGACTTTGTAGAAAGACTTTTTTTTTCCCCTACTATGAATGGATCCTGATCCTTGAAGGTCACTTGACGTACATACATACATAGTGACAGAAGGCAAGGCAGAAGCCCCTGGACACAAATACAATGTACATAGACAAAAACTTTGTACGTAGCTTTGACTAGGGTTGTGGTCCTTGTAGAAACTTAATAATTTCAGGGTTTGTTCTAATACTCATAAAAACCAATGACCTGGGTAAATTTGTCTCTTCCCTTTTTTTCCAGAGATCTTGGGTCAAAACCAAAGATTAGGGGGGAAAAAAAAGTGACTTTAATTCCCAATTTTACAGGTAACTACTATTCAATGCTTAGGTGTATCTGTTTGACCTGAAAGCAATTCTTAAGACAATTTTTACTTAGTCCTTAATTCAGGTAACTTCCATGGAAGTTAAATCAGAAAATTTTATGAGTGCGATGGGAAAATTCTTGCTGTTAGAGAAACATACAATAACAGCAATTCTGACAGTTTCAAGAGAGAAAGCCATTCATATGTCCTGCCTGAGACAGGTGCACCTCATTTTGCCACATAAAACAAAAGCCTTGTCAGAAACACATTAAATTTGAGTATCTCCAGCATTGCCTGGTCTCAATATGACAACAATATTCAACATGTTTGTCAACTAAAACCACAGAAGTTTCTGGATGCCAGTGACTTCGTGTTATGTATACATATACCTCTATGCCCATCTACATCAAACTACATTTTACAAATGCTTTCTCTTACTCTCTTCAGACGTGATTTTGTTCTTTTTCTTTGTTCTACAAAGAAAACTGGTGGAGAACAAAAGATAACTACGTATATTTTTAAGTATCTGATTCCCCATGTTAATGAAAATGAATGTGGTAAAAGCAGTCAAGAAAATGCAGAAAGGAAAGCGTTTGGGGCTGATCTTTATGGCACATATTGTTTTATCCTGTTTCCAGGAGTATTTTATACTGATATGTTTTCATTTGATTAAGTAACAGAAACAGCAGGCTAGAATAGTAACACAATTCATATACGGTTGAAAACTCCATAACGATACAGTATGTCCCATTGGCAGAAAAAGGAGTTTTATTCACATTCTACTGGTTTTGCTTGAAGGTTGACAATGTGTATAGAAAAATGAGACGGTAGATTTTTGAGGGGAGAGAAGCAAGAAGAAAACCCATTTACCTATGCCTAAACCTTGAACTCCAAAAGAGGAGGATAGGGTATGCATGGCTGTAGGCAGTGCTGAAAGAAAGGAATGACAATTGCTATCTTTTCTTCTATGTTGATAGAAGAGTGTCTTCACTAACACTGTCTAATAACTTCTTTCCCCAGCTCCTGATTCTTATCTCTAGGACTCTCATCCTGGGACAGCAAAACTTAGACTATTATTCTGTTTTAAGGCACAATACTTGCAAAGGTAATACCATGTCTGGTAAATGTGTGCAGATCCAGGCAATAGAATCTCCTTAGTCGGTGTAGCACAGCAGTCACAATACTTATTTGATGATCTATAAGGATGAACTAGTAAATACATTGTTGCTTGTGATTTACACTCTTGGGGGCCACATATAATGCCAAAGTCAAGAATTATCCAAAAAGAGGAAGTAGATAATAAACTATTTAATACAATGTTTAGGATTGCAGCAAGGATTTCAGGGCTCCATTAGGTGTTGAAGAGAGTGCCAGTAGCTTCAGGTGAGAGTAACTTTTGTTTCTTGTTAGAATTGAGTTAATGAAGATCACTGAATCAAACAGCTTAGCTGGCACTACAGAAGGTGCTGTTTGAGATAGTAATAATCTTTGCACGAGTTACTTGCAACTAAATTCTATAGGAATGTTCTCTGCACTGAGTATATGATGTGGTATTCAGTGTTGTAATACTTATCTGTGTATGGAAGTGGAAGTTGTTTTACACATCAGCTGAGCTTCATCCAGGCTGTTGCAGAATGACTCATCTAATGTCTACAGCTAACAGAGGCCTCATGAAAGAGGCCCAGTCAACTAAAGAAACAGTTCTATTACTAGCTCACATTAACAACTTCACTGCACATATTTCAAGTTAAAAGTCAGGATTCATCTTGCCATCTGTTGTAAAGGTTGAGAAAATCACCATGTGCACAAAACAGGAGCATTTTCCTATCAGTATGTGTTCTTAGATTACATTTGCCAATATTGCATAGACACAGATAAGCTGGGCACACTGGTAGGCAGAGCTGTGGCCTCTCTCATTCTGTTCCAGGAAAGTTCTAGTTTGGAAGCTAGGAGACTTCAACAATATATTAATGCGCTGAAGCAAATTCCTAAACCTTGCTGATGAAGTAGTTGCTTTCAAATCAGACCTTTCTTATATCTGACCAGCTCTTTCAGTTAAGGCAAAGGTGGCTCATCCAGCAGCGGTGCATCCTACAGCTTTGCTTACCCAGCGGAGGATGGGCAGTATTGGTGCTGAGTGCAACAAACCCCAAGGGAATAGGCTACTAAAGTGCTAGAGGTGAGTATACATAATGTTGTTAGACAAGTGAGTAAGAAATGCCAGCTTGTTCATGACATTCCATAACTAAAATTATGAATGTGTTGTCTACGCCTGGAATTTCATTTACCTCCAGGTGTTCTTGATCCTAATTTACCTGTAAAAATTAATAATAATGCTCACACTGTACCGTAATCTAGTGTATCTGATTGTACCAAATTACCAGATCCATGTACCTCTCAACTCCCAAGAGTA
This sequence comes from Bambusicola thoracicus, assembly GCA_002909625.1. NCBI lineage: Eukaryota > Metazoa > Chordata > Aves > Galliformes > Phasianidae > Bambusicola > Bambusicola thoracicus. Next base: position 8,596 of record PPHD01018435.1, read on the forward strand.
ATAAGAAGTTGTGGTTGCTTTTTTGTTTGATTGTTTGTTTGTTTGTTTGTTAAGTTCAATCTTAAATCAACAGTTTTGGATTTCATATATATGCATTTGGAACATACAGACTTGTACAAAACTACAAACTACACTTTCAATTGCATCAAAGGAATATGAATCTTAACAAGGTAAAGACATCAGTGCTGTGACCTGCTGGGGAAAAAAATAGCAAGGGAATACAAATACTGAATTTAAACAGTGAAGGTGAAAGACTGCCTTTAAAATGCTGTGGCTCTTTAACTCTTGCTCATATCACAAGGCAAGAGCTTTTAATTTTCCCAGGAGAAACAAAAATCACCAACTGGTTGGAATTGGTACCTGCGGCCTTGATACCAATTAGTCTACAGGGCAGATGAGTACATCCGCCCCCCTGAGCTTATATGTCACTTTAGTCAACTCTGTTCTCTCTGTAAATATTTATTTTGAGCTTTTTAACGTTCGGTTATAATGCATTCTTTGTGCTTTGGTATTGTGGATTCCTCAGCAGTGAGATTACCACAGTTGTACAGGGAGTGAATTTTTCTATTCATTTTCTCTGATTAAAGGAGCTGCAAAGCAAAACCTAAGAGAGAAATATTGAATTTAAGTTTTAATCATATTTGGAAAACTTGGAAAAAAGTGCTATTATGCATAAATGTATATGGATATTTTTTATTCAGATGGCTCGAAGCCAAAGGTATCATTTATCTTATACTTGTGTCTATTAAGACTCCTCTCAAGATAATATCCACCTCATTACACATGCATTATGAGAACAGATTTTTGTAACGGGTGACATTGGCTTCACCAAGAGAAAATCCTGTTCGACCAACCTAGTGGCCTTTTATGGTGATATCAGTGCATCAATGGACAAAGGAAGAGCCACTGATGTCATCTATCTGCACTCCAGTAAGGCCTTTGACATGGCACTGCACAACATTCTTCTCTCAAATTGGAAAGATATGGATTTGATGGGTGGACTGTTCGATGGATGAAGAACTGGCTTCAAGACTGAGTCCAGAGAGTGGTGATCAATGGCTCAATGTATGGATGGAGATCAGTGACAAGGGGAGTCCCAGAGTGGTCAGTGCAGGAACAATACTCTTTAGTATCTTCATCAATGACATTGACAGTGGAGTCAAGTGCACCCTCAGCAAGTTTCCTGATGATAGAAAGCTGTGGGGTGTGGTCAACACACCAGAGGGATGGGATGCCATTCAGAGGGACCTAGATATGCTTGAACAGTGGGCCCAGGTGAACTTCATGAGGTTCAACAAATCCCAGTGCAAGGTCTTGTATCTGGGTCAAGGCAACACCCATTACCAATACAAGCTGGGGTATGAAAGGATTGAGTGCTGAAAAAGACCTAGGGGTATTGCTGGATGGGAAGCTGGACATGAGCCAGCAGTGTGCCCTTGCAGCCCAGAAAGCCAACTGTATCCTGGGCTGCATTAAAAGAAGTGTGACCTGCAGGTCAAGGGAGGTGATACTGTCCCTCTACACTGTGCTGGCGAGGTCTCACCTGGGGTACTGCATCCAGATGTGGAGTCCTCAATAATGGAGAGACATGGACCTGTTGGTATGTATCTGGAAAAGGGCCACAAAAATGATCCAAGGGATGGAAAACCTCTCCTACAAAGACAGGCTCAAAGAGCTGGGGCTGTACAGCCTGGAGAAGAGAAGGCTCCAAAGTGTACTGATAGCAGCCTTTCAATATCTAAGGAGGAGCTACAGAAAAGAAGGGGACAGGCTCTTTAGCAGGATCCGTGATGACAGAACAAGGGGTAATGACTTCAAGCTTAAAGAAGATAGATTTAGATTGCATATAAGGAAAAAGTGTTTTATGATGAAAGTGGTGAGGCACTGGAACAGGCTGTCCAGAGATGTGGTTGATGCCCTGGCCCTCAAGACTTTCAAGGCAAGACTGGATCAGACCCTGGTCAACCCAATCTAGTAGTGGTGTCGTTCATTGCAGGGGAGTTGGAACAGATGATCTTTAAAGGTCTCTTTCAACTCTAAGGATGGTATTAGTCTGCATTATATTCCTCCCTTGATAAATGTTTCTTGCATTAAAGAAATCCTTTTCTCCCTGCATCTTGAAATATTCAATCCTCATGTCTTAGGGAGCCTCAGCCCCTCTGTGCAAATTACCAGACTTGTGAGGGAGGTTTTCAATTACAGAGCAGCGAGGAGAGTTCAAGCTTCAGGACATCCTTCAAGGTTTCAGTGCTGCTTGTGACTCAGCAGAGTGAGGTGGCTGGCTGCAACTGGCCAGACTTAGCATATTCCAGATCTAAACTTCAGGGAATAAAACTCGACTTCTAACATATTTCTTATATTTTAAAACTGTTTGTAACATTAAAGTATTTGACTAAGGCAGAAAGCTACTTTTCATGTGCAGAGGAAAAACATGACTTTCATTTACTATGACGGAGGGATTTTAACTCTTTATTATTATTCAGAGTATGCATGTTGTAGCCATAACAACAGTTCAGTGCCTAGAAGAGAAGTGTGGAGATCCAACAACATGCCAGAAATACTTTAAAAGGAGAAAAGACTGTTTTAAGACCTTCAAGTCACAAAATCAAAGTCCCTTAGAGAGTGTTTTATTTCATTATTTTTAATCCAAGTGAGCTAAGGTGATCTCCTCAGCAAGACAAGGGAGGATTATGTTTTTGGTTTGTTTGTTTGTTTTAAAGGAAAGAGTAACATTTGAATCCTCTCTGCATTCAAGTTTCTAAGACTTTGACATTTATATAGAACTACAGCATTTGATTTCTTAAACTAGTAAGTGTTTCTTAAACAATAAAACACAACAATGTGAGTATCTTTGCAGAAATCTCAATGCAAAGGAAGAAAATAAGAAAGGAAGGTCAGTTGATTTATTAATCTATTCTCCGTGACTGGCTCCTGGATTCTGTTCCTCCCTAGATCTTGTGCAGGACTAGGACCAAGGGCACCCACAAAATCCGGAGAGTCTTTTCCTTGTCTCCTAAGTGTATCAGTCCAGTACACATCCCTTATACTCAGGATAATAATGCAGGAAGCATGCTAGAGGCTAGTAGGATTCCTGTTTCATCTCCACATATCAATATGAAGTGCCACTTTGTCAGAATGATGGGGGAAGCTTTGGTTTCCCAGAAAATCCCTATCCTGTTGCTATGCTGTATGAGGTCTTTCCCAGGAAGGAATCAGTTGGCTGATTTGGTTGCAAATTATGCTGAAAGCCTACAGCATAGCTACAGGCTAAGTCAGTGTGTCGTATGCCCGGTCCCTCTATCGTACAGGGATGTGCATTCTTCATCTTATTCCTTTGAGCAAGTCTACAAATAGAGCTGGCAAGGAAAAACTCAATAGCATGAACTTAATTTCAGTCTGACATTGAAAGTGGCTTTTGGTTTGTGTGTGAAATGTAGGTACAACCATGGATTGCGCTTATTTTTAATGGAATTAACTCTTGAGTTCATGGAGGATGGAAGTCTCAGCCTGTTAAACTATGGCAAATGTGCCAGGCAATTCATCATCTCTACGCCCAAGCATGAACTCTGCAGAAGAAATTTCAGGGTCCTCTGTTCCTGCTTCGGGTAGCACTTTAACTGTGGCACAGAATAAATGTAGACAGGTGTGCTCCTAGTGAGGCAAACTGTGCTCTAAGGAGGATTCACTTCTAATTGTATTTGTGTGGCCTCTCTGCATACCGGAGAACATTGTGTTTTTCCAGAAATGTTGTTTTCCCTGTCTTAGGTGGCCGCAAAGATGCTCAGAGTGCAAAAGGACCCTCCAGGAACTGGTAATTAGCTGAGACTGAATAGGAGACTGAACTAAAAAGAAAGTCTCTAAGGTACTGTATAGATGGAAGAAAATGTATCATTTTTGAAGTATTGCAATAAACTGTGTCTCCCTGTTACGTGTTTACAAACTACAAAAAGAAATTAAGACAGTTATCAATATGTCAAAACTTAGTACTTGCAGTAATAGTGATGGTTTCTTTTCTGTCTGATATTTGTGTCTAAGCATTTTCTATTCCAAGTAAACTACAAAATGTCAGAAATAACCTTCTGTTTTGATTATTTGAACATGCAAGCAGACTTCAAGAAAGGTAAATTGTCTTAAATAAAGGAAATTCCTCAAGGTGCTAGGTACACATAAATCAATATACAGCCAACCCTGAAATCTATCTATCCGTTATAATTTAGTAGATGATTCACTACCTGCAAGACAACAGCGCCATCCACTGATGTATGTACGTTCTTACACAGATATTTAAGATGTTTTGAGGATCCCTCTATCTTAAGAGAATAGAATCCTTTAAACTAAACCAATAAATTAAAAAGCAATAATGCTAAGTCTATTTCATAGACTTCTAGGGTTTTTAATGGATTTGATCTTCACATCTACAGAGGGCTTATCTGCTTTTGCAGGAAGATGGCTTCTCTAATATTTGGATCCCCACCTGCCAAAAATTCCAATGTCATACAAAAATCTGAAGAACATACAGAAGTAAAGATTTTGGTTATAAAATACTAACTGTAATCCATTTGTCAAAGGACCTAACTCTCTCTCTCTCTCTCTCTCAATACCATGGATATAAAATCAACTCCTACTCTACAAGTGGAAAGTTCATGCATTAGTGCTCCCATATTTATGGCCGTTCATCTATTTTTGTTAAAGGAAGCTGAGAGGTAGGAGAAATTATTTTTCTTTTAAGTCTGTAATGTTAGGGTTTTTTTCAAACTGTGTTCTGTCACTGTAAATGTTTGGAATAGATCCACTATAAATGGATCTAAGGAAAAAGAAAACAACTCAGTTTTCTGAAGAAGTGAGAAACCATTCTTTGATTTTAAGAATCACAAAACTAAACATCTGTGGTTATGTTATAGCTGCATAGTTACAGGGAGACTAACCACTATGCTACTGTTTTTCAGCAGTGCAGTGATGAACTCAAGCCTGTGCAGGAGGGGCTACATCAAATTGTGCTGTTACTGCTGCAGACTTTCACACGTGTTTATTGCTCTTACTCACTTGTGGCTGCAAGGTAAGTTACTTTTTACACTTCTTTCCATACAGCGTTGTCACCAGCAGAGTGCTTTTCTCTCCAGCTGATTAGGTTTGCAATAACTGCTGTTCTCAGAAATCACTTCTTCACTGTCTGTTAGCCTGGTAAGTTTGTAGGCATTTAGATGATGTTTCATATGCCATAGTAATAAATCAGAGATATCTGCAGTTGAAAGAAAATAGTAAGAATTTTGAAATATTCTATTAAAAAAAAAAAATGTTGGCATAGTACTGGAAGGAGGGGGGAAAGAATAAAAGAAAAACCAACAAACCAAGCAAAACACTCCCCTGTTAATGCATTACAGAAGTAGTGGTTTCACTTGTAAAGTGACTTCTCTCCAAAATTCGGGAACAACAAATAGGTGGCACTGCATGATCATTTAAGACTTTGGGGCTGGCTGTGGAGTCAGGATGGAAGCAGAAAGTGTTTTGAGAAAGTACAGCAATTTTTTGTTCAGAATATAAGGATGATTATGCTGTCCTCTTTAAAATTATATCTAGTCTTTTACTGTGAATTATATTAAATACATAGCTATCTGAGTATCTATGCCTATAGATCTATATATGTCCACAATGCTGTAGTCCACCCAACTAAAATACAAGTGGATATATATGATGGTAAGTATTTATTCCTAAATTCTGCTCTCTATATACATAAAAGCCAGAAGGTAACTTTTCAAACAAATGGTTCTTGATCATGGTTCTCAGATCAGTGTTCTTGATGTGTAACCTAATATTAACGTAAAAGGAGAAAAGAAGACTTGTAACAGAGCTGCACTTTGTGGGGATGTGATGGATTGTTCATCCATTGTTTTCTTCATAGATTGAACAGGAGGGGTCAGCATCAAAGCAATCTTTCCACTTTAAGCAAATACATGC
>PPHD01018437.1:0-14549 GCA_002909625.1 Bambusicola thoracicus
CATTATATATTATATATGGAAATTTATTTCTTTTTATCCCATGGAAATGTTTTTGAGAATTTCTGTACTCTCAATCTGCACCCGTTTTGCACTGTAAGTCATACTTCTATTAAAAAGAAGTGAAATATATATTACTCATAATCTGCAAAATCAGCCTTTGCTGCTGTATTTATGGATGCTCCAACAGTTCTTCAGGACTCAAAGAATTTCTGCCAGTTCAGGGCCTACACTGGAGTTTTGTGGAAGCTCCTCACAGGTTAGAGGAGATACGTGCTGCTGATGTTACATCAGCAATTAGACTTGTTTGTGCTGCTATATTAATCTGAGAATTGGTGGTAGAAACTAGACATAAGCAGCAATTTTATGTTTGCTAATGATTTCTAGAAATGCTTATAGTCTTAACAGCTTTTAAGAGGTGCCTCCACATGTCCTTTTAGAGATAGTCACCTGCAAGTCATAAAACAATTGTTATGCCTATGGATGCTGTTGGATATTTCTAGCAAGTATTTAAGGAGCAATGTCAGAAAGTGCTACCTAATTATTTTGTAGGTGTGTAATATGTAATTCTGTGTAAAAGCATCATGAATCTTATGAAACCTATTAAATAGAGTGAAGCAGGAAAAATATTCAGTTATATTCTTCCCATATTAATGTGGGAAACTAATGTATTTTGTATCTAACTCTTGTCGTCATAGGTAAGGCATAAATCATCAAGAAGAGTGTATGCTATGAAACTTCTGAGCAAATTTGAGATGATTAAAAGATCCGATTCTGCGTTCTTCTGGGAAGAAAGGGATATTATGGCTTTTGCTAACAGTCCCTGGGTTGTTCAGGTATAGTGAGATTCCTTTAAAAAATATTACTGGTGTAGAACGGTTCCATTATAGTGCTGCATGACTTCTGTTTTCATGGTTTAGCTTTTTTAAATTCCCTTTCTTGTCACACTGATCACTTGGAGAAATACATGACTTACAACAGGAATGCTGTTTGCAACAAATAGCATGTGTTGTACTTGCTTCAGGACTGCTTTGCCTTCACAGTTGCAAGATAAGCTATTCTGCTGATTATTAGAACTCTTTGCCAGATAGAAGTTAAAACTGGTAGGCTCGCTCCATAGTAATTCTTTGAAGCAGCCCATGTAACAGAAATATCCTTAAGATGTAGCTTCTTCATATTCCATTTTTTGTGTATATTTGGCTACAAATTATGCCTGCTCTGGTTATATTTTCCTCATTTCAGTGTTATTACAATGTTTGGAGAGGCATTGCTGCCTTTGAAGTTAATATGGAGGATGCCTGAAGCTATCATCATACGTTTGTGTGCACATGTTAACACATTCGTTTAAACTGTTCTTACCCTTAAGCACGTACATTCTTTTGTAAGTTAGAATTAAACAAAATCATTCAAGAGTGACCTTAAAATCATACAAGTTTTACCGCAGTCAAACAGGTAACTACATCACTGTCTGTCTAGGAATGATTGTCCAGCAGAATGTTCTATGATTTTCTGGAAGGTTTAAGGAATGATACTTAAATCTACTTAGACTAATTGCGTTGAACAGAGCATTGACTACTGTAAGGGAAGTACTACTTTTTTTAGTTGTTTTATATTTAGGTTCACTTTCTAAACAGTGGATACATTGACAATAGAATAATAAATATTTAATGATAACACAAATAGAATCAGGAAGACGCTTGCAGTACAGTAGTCTCATGTTTACGTATTTGTCAGTTGTCGTTCCAGGGAGTAAGGAAGCATTACGTTCTATTATGCAATGAACTCTCTTTGAAATTACCTCCATATTTATTGCACCAAATTGTAATCTGGCAGCAGAACTCTACTGCTTATGTAGTAATATAAAAGAATGGAAAACCCGGCAGAAATTGACTTGAGAGTGAGACCTTTTCAGAAGGTCTGCTGGATGGTGCAAAGCTGCTGCAGTAGTTGTAGTAATTCTATTACTCTGTAAGACAGGTGGCACAGGAATTCCATGGCTTTCCAACAAGCAAAGGATGAAAGATATCTGAAACATTCAGTCACTTGTTCTTTTATTTTCTTTTCACAGTTGTTTTACGCATTTCAAGATGATCGTTACCTTTACATGGTCATGGAATACATGCCTGGTGGAGACCTTGTGAATTTAATGAGTAACTATGATGTTCCTGAGAAATGGGCGAGATTTTATACTGCTGAAGTTGTTCTTGCATTAGATGCAATTCACTCAATGGGCTTTATACACAGGTGAAAAAAAGTATTGTTACGTAGTCTTTTAATTCTGTCAGAATTTAATTAAGATAGCTTCAAAACTGCTAATGTTCCTTCTTTACTATTGTTTCAATGCTATTCCATATGACAACTTCAAAAATTTTTGCCATCAGAAATTACAAATCTGAGGTGATACAGTCAAAGTTTTTCAGTTCTTCTGTTTGGACAATAGTAAAATTGTCCCACTTTACCAAGAGATGCAGACCTAAAGTGACATGAATAAGGTGGCCCCAAATTAATTCATTTAATTTGATTAGAAAAAGTTGTTTGGAGATTTTGATAGCAATAGTATACACTATTAGTAATTAATAACTCTCAGCTCTGTGTTTAGAGCCTCACCTCGCATCAGTGACCCATTCAACAAGAAACTGAACAAGGTTAGGAAAATCTCCCAGCCACCTATTTTCTTATAAGAGGCCAGATGGAAAACAGACAGGGAGTAAAAAGGACTTAGCTTAGTTGCATGTTATCTTCTTAACCTCAGGTGTAGTCACTTGTCAGATAGATTTGAGATGTTCTCTGTTTGAACGTGGTCTGTTTATCTTTTAACTGTATTAACTAGAAGCAGAAGAATAATTTTATCAGCAGGAAATATGGGAACAGCTTGAGAAGGATGTGGTGTATATTCTCAATGTGTAATTTGGTCAGATCAGCTGTAACACTTAAGTTTTTGTTAAAAAAAAAAGAAAAGAAAAAGCAAAGCACAAAACTGTTAATCCATTGCTTGAACAGGATCTGTATGATACATCATTAGTGATCTTGCTAATGATTGCTATACTACTTTTAATGAATAAGTTGTCTGGCAGAACCATTTGTGCATGTGTATTTGTGAGGGCTGATGTAGTGACAAAGAATGTGGGAAGGGCTGAGGCTGCTAAATTTACCTCAACCTTCACTTGTAAGGTCTGCTCTCATGCCTCCTAGGTCCCTGTGCCTGGTGGTGTAGTCTGGGGAACTAAAGCATTTTTGTGATAGAGAAAGGTAAAGCTGAGTCCCACTTAGGCACATTGGGCATATAGAAGTCTAAGGGTAGTAGGATCCACCAAAGGTTATGAAGGAGGTGGTCGGTATCATTATATTGCTGTTTGGAGTTTCTCACTGGAGAGGAGTGGAGAAGAGGATCAGAGGAGTGCAGGTTGATCAACCCATTGGTAGTCTCTGGGAATAGTACGGAGTAAATTATCAGGAAACAGCTTCCAAGCACATGGACAAGAAGGTGACTAGGAGAAGCCTGCATGAATTTACCAAGGGTAAAACATGCCTTTAATCTGTAGGCTTTTGATGGAGCTGGAATGGAGAGGTGACTGGAATAGGTACACTAAAATATGGCCTCAAAGGGTTATGCTCAGTAGAACGAAGTCCTACCAGTCCCTAGGGATTCCTCAGAGGGTTGATGAGGTCAGCATTTTTTCTATTCACAGCTTAAGTAATGTTCTGATGAGACAGAATGCACTAGCTGCTCAGTGAGACTTCACACAGAAGATAAAGGCAGACTTGAAGTTGCATAGTGAAGGGGTTAGAGGCAACAATGACAGAAGTTGCATCAAGGATAACAGAGTGCTGGTGCAGGTTGCCCCAGAGGCTGTGAAATCTCCTTGGAGATCTTCAGAAGCCACCTGGGCACCCTGCTCTGGGTGTCACTGCTGGAACCACAGCAGGACCAGAGGGCCTTGCCAACCTCAGCCAGTCTGTGATTCTGTTGATTATGCATTAGGAAATATTTTGAGTATGGCGAAACGATGGAAGAGAATTCTTGAGATTTTGTGAAATCCCCATCCTTGAAAAACATTCGAAACTCAACTGGATTCAACCCTGGGCAACCTGAACGTGACTTTGAAGTTTAATCTCATTTCCTTAGTTGTGCTTTAATCAGGCAGTTGGCCTAAGCATCTTACAGGAACTCCTCCCAACTAAAATTATGCTGTGTATACTGATACATTTCAAACTATGTGCCCTGAGGTGGGGCAGTGCTAGAGCTTCATTTCACAGCAGTGGCCTGAGTTGTTTTGAAGTCCCAGAAATGCACTTTCTTCTGAAACTCGTTTTATGTTTTTGATTGCAGCTTCTTATTATTATTCTGCTACAGCATATTTAATGCCATTACCTTTGAACTTTACCAGTTAGCTTATTCTCCTTTATGAGAATTGCTGTGTGGAAAAGGGCATACAGCAACGCTCCTTTTAAGCCATAGAGAAATATTTGTTCCCATTTATACATTTCAAAAAGTGACATGCATTTGCTCCCTGAAAATAGAAGTGATGCAGGGTGGAAGAAAGCTGTGTTCTCAAGGTCTGATTGAGATGATGGGGATTTGATGATTTTTATGTAGCTGAACTGGATCTTAATGAAGATGGGCTTAAACCAGTCAGTGCTTGGGGTTTTTTAATTATTTCTTTCTTTTATTTTGGAACAAGAGTAACATTCAGATTTGTTAAATTCACTGACTTGAGACACTGTTCCTACATTTATTATCACTTTTTTAAACATGTAGTTCCACAGTGTGCATGTAGGATGTCATATTTTAAGAAGGAAAAAGTGGAGGAAATGGTTGTGCTTTCATGTTGCTTTTCCTTGCTATGTTACATCTAAAAATGGATAACTTCTACTGTTTTCATCAGTTAAATTAACCAATTAACGCAAGTATTTTTATCTTTTCAGAGATGTGAAGCCTGACAATATGCTGCTAGATAAAGCTGGTCATTTAAAACTAGCAGATTTTGGTACTTGTATGAAAATGAACAAGGTAGGCTTAAGTTTTTAACTTTGCTTTTCTGTTTGTAAAAGGAAAGCATATCTGAAAGTGAAAAAATAAACTGAAAACTTTTTAGATGAGAGATGTCCAAGATTCCCCTCTATTCCTGTTACTATTCCTTGTGCGTCTTTATGGTGAACAGGTATTGGATTGGAAAGATTATGCTGTTACAAAGTAGAAATGAAATTAAGATTGTACCTGTGTCCTGGGCTCGCCAAAAGGTTCCCAGAGAGAGGATCTCCAGCTAGAGATCCTTCCTCCTGGGGAGTCAGCCCTTAAATGGGGTCTAGAAGGGGTGGAGCCATGTTGCGTTCACCTGTGCCCCTGCAGCTGACTCAGCGCTCACCTCAGGTGGTCAATCAGAGGTGCAGGCCGTGATTCAGCAGTTCCCATACATGCGTCCTATTAAATTACAATATAGAATATGAAAATGGTTCTGGAAATAGGGACTGCATCAACTTCTATACCGTTTCAGCCAGACCATTAATTGTCTCTAGATCCCTCTGGACTATTTCTTCAAGTTTTTGTTATCAATGTTAGTGTGAAAGAATGAGGTTATTTCTAGATAGTTTGTCAGTGATGAAAGAATCAAAGCTGATGTCTAAGTTGGTGAATCCTGATTATACTTACTAGCCGACCTTGCAAAAAGGTGAATCTGAAGGAAGCAGGTTGAAGAATAAAATGGAATTATTTATTTTTCAAAATAAAATTAAAAAGTATTTCAAGGACTGTGGGACATTGTCGTTCCCTACACAGAATTGATTAGTTTGTCAACCTGTACCTGAGTATTAGGACCTGATAGAGATGGTGCTTTACAAATAGAGTCTGTGTAATATAATAAACTTTGAATAAACTAATTCTTTGAATACCCATTCAAAGAAGAACATTTGTTAATGAAAGTTGATGTTGATTAGGCTGCGTAAACTCTTGAAAATGGCTTGCAATTTTGGCTCTTACGTTTGGGCCTGGCTATTTTCCTTCTCTTTGTAGGAAGGTATGGTACGATGTGATACAGCTGTAGGAACACCAGACTATATCTCTCCTGAAGTATTGAAATCCCAGGGTGGCGATGGTTACTATGGACGAGAATGTGACTGGTGGTCAGTTGGAGTTTTTTTGTATGAGATGCTTGTAGGTGAGTAGTAGGATAATAAAAATGAACTAAGTTAAAATACCACTATTTCTTTAACTGTTTAATGTATTACTGTCTTGCCATTAGTTGTAATTTACTGATTGTGATGTTCATAAAGCATGTTTTGGAAATATTCCGGCACAGTTCTCAAACATTTGTCTTTGCCTGTTGTTCAGTTAGTTGCTTACATTTATTAACTATGTAATTCACATGCCATACATCAAATCCACAATATTTATCTGTGTTTTAATTTTTGTCATGTTGCTTTTTCAGGTGACACACCTTTTTATGCAGATTCTTTGGTTGGAACGTACAGTAAGATTATGAACCACAAGAACTCCCTTACCTTCCCTGATGACAACGAGATCTCTAAAGAGGCAAAAAACCTTATTTGTGCCTTTTTAACTGATAGGTGAGATTTACACTTTAATCAAAATGAAAGTAAGCTTTTGTTAAGGAAAATCATCATGTTAAAGGAATATATGTGTGTGTGTCTTTGTATAATGTGTTGGTGTGGGTTTCTAAACTACTCAGCAGAAGTGGAATTTTCATTGTCTTGGTATGAATGCAGCATAGCTCTGTTCCAATTTAGATGCTACCGTAGTTTGAAGTATGCAGTCTGAATGAAGTGCTTTTTAGTTGAATTTTCTCCTTTATAGGAGTTGAATTTTATGTCACAACAACATAAGAAAGTGTTGACCTCTTGCTTAAAGTACAGGAAGGATGTCTTTAAATTTAGTCAATAAGCTTTTAGAACTTCAGTCACTTAAATCTTTTAAGTCACTTTGTCTACCTTGAGATAATGTTTTGTTTAACCTGAAGTAGCAGTTACTAACTTATCTTGCTGCAACCTGGACAGGCAGTATGATCAGTTTTATCTTGTCCAGTCCCAGTGCCTGGGAGAAGAATCAGCAGTGCTTGCTGCTGTCCTTTGTGGTAGCTATCATGTATAGTGGTGGTACTGTGAATGCTTCTACCTTCTAACCTTCGTTTGACTATGAAGTGTTATTTCTTAGTAACAGCTGTTGCGTTGTGTAGTGTCATAAGAGGCACGGGGTTCTTTGGGATGAAGCTGAAGCAAAAGGTGCATTTTGTGAGCATCCCTAATACAATCCCAGCTGCTAGTGGGCATTCAGTCCACAGAATCAGGGTTGAGTCAACCCAAAGGAAGCCTTCTGGGTGAAATATGGGTGTTAGGCTTTTTAATTTTGCGGATGCACTCTGGTTGTACCCACACTACTTACTGATATAAGCATAACGTTTGCTTGAGACCTGGGGCTAGAAAGGAAGGGGACTTTTGCATTTGCTGAGCTACATGGGATTCAAGCAACAGCATGAACTCCTTGACAGCTGTCTAGCCAGTATATGATGATGGAAACAGTAGCATCAGGAGTTCTTGTAGGCAAGATTTAAACCAGATTTTTGTTCTGAAGTGTATCTGTGCTGTTGCTGTAGTTATTTTCATATCTGAAAGCTTTGAGGTATGTCTGTTTCTTGCCTTAGTTTGAGAGGTAATTATTTTCACTTTGTTGCTAGATATGCTGTAGAGTGAATCTTGCTTCTTTTGTAATGATTTATGTCGTTGTATGTGCTATACTGAAAAAAAAACACCTCTTTACAGGGAAGTGAGACTAGGACGAAATGGCGTAGAAGAAATTAAACGGCATCTTTTCTTCAAAGATGATCAGTGGGCTTGGGAGACTCTCAGAGACAGTAAGTATAACGCTTTTCTCAGACACAATGATCGAGCTTACTCATGTATCAGGTTTGCAAAACAACTGCCATTTTTCTTTTTCAGTGGAATTTAGTCTTACACTGTAGCAAAGAATGAGGTTTCTTAGATACCAAAGAGACATTCCTCCCAAACTCTTAACTGTTACGTGAATGATAAAATGATTATTATGGTATAATTATTCCTCTTTTTTTCCTAGCTGTAGCACCAGTTGTGCCCGACTTAAGTAGTGACATAGACACTAGTAATTTTGATGATATTGATGAAGACAAAGGAGAGGAAGAAACGTTTCCCATTCCAAAAGCATTTGTGGGCAACCAGCTTCCTTTTGTTGGATTTACATATTACAGCAACCGTCGGTATGTACAAACAAGCAATCTAGTGATGTATTCTATAGTCAAGACTCCTGTCTAACTCTTACCAGTATATAAATACAAGCCAAACAGATTCTTACTGATGAGTCAGAATCCTAATAAATTATGCTTTGATACTTTGATAGCCAATATTTCTAGTCATCATTATCTTAAAATATCACACTGTTTTTGTGAATGTCTTATTCTCCATTAAGAATATTACATAGTGCTGCAGCAGAAACTGAGCAACAATCATCAGCTATTGCTGCTACAAGGCAAAGCTGCCTACAGGGCGCCACAGTCTTAACTTCTCTGTGGGTCACTAGAAGTAAAATGTTTTTCTTTTTCAAACCATTCAACTACAGTGTGAGATTGTAATGTTTCAGTTTTTGCTGTTCCTTACGAAACTTTAAATGGCATCAGTTGAAATTACATCGATTCATACTTTAACATTCATTATTATTGTAGGCACTGAGATAGTTAACTCTACATTCAAAAAATCTTACTTTTTCTTACTTTGAATACTGCTTTTTATTGTCGTTGGTGTCAGTCACACTTAAAATGGACTAAGTCTTCTAGTAGAACATGTCAGAAAAATGTGACTGTTAGCTTTAATAGCATTTCAGGATAGGAAAGCTTTAAAGAAAAATAAATCTGTTATTCTGCCTTGGATAGAAGAGGAACCACTTTTCCAAGCTTGTGGTGAAATTCTTTCCATCTCAGCAATGAGTTGCATTTTTCTATATGTAAAAACAAGCTTTGCAGACAGTGTGTGAGTTGAACAGTCCAATAATTTTACCTGTTGTTTTGACTTCAGCCTGTAATGAAAAAAAAAAGGTGTCTTAATTTTTGCCTTGTGGGAAGACTTTGGAATGTGTTATCAAGCAGGTGAAATAACATACTGATGGTTGTTAATAACTGAAGTTCTTCTCTTCCCTTTTCCTTGTTGGGGTGGGCACAGTACCAGGAATTTAGGGAACTGAAAAACTTTTTTACTGTCATGTTAGAACTCTTCCACTAAGTGCTATTGATAGGTTGTGTACTTACTGGAACTAACATAGTTTCTGGAATGGATGTGAATCCCGTAATACTCTGTTGTGACAGTTCTGAAAGGTCTGAAATGTCATTCCTAGCTGCTAAGCCTGTCATCCTTATTTTAATTCTTTTTTTATATTGAAAATAGTTCAAACATTAAATAACATATTTGTTGTGTGCATCTTCCACTTCCTTTGTTTTTTTTATATTTGACATATGCTTAGAGTTAAAAGAAGATGATGTGACTTATGTCTCTAGAGGAAGTCATATGGTATTTAGTAAAAAATACTTTCTACAGCTGTAATCTCGTTGATTCCAAACCAGAAAATATGGTTCTCTATTATTGAACATCACCTGTAGCACAGATTTTGGAATACTGATTGAGAACAGCTTACAGCACTTTGTAGCTTTTGTCTTCTCTTCTGCATTGAGGTTATTCCTACTCTTCTCTGGTGCTGTGACTGCTTCAGTATGATATTTCTGTTGCTCAGTCACCCTGGTGTGCAAATTATTACAGCTTCTTGAACTTGAGATAGTCAATCCCTTTTTAAAGGGAACTATCATGTCTTCTCTTTGTCATTTGGTTATCTATAAGCAGCCTTGATGTTTAATTCGACTGGTTTGCAGATGTCTTTGATGTTACCCTCCTTGATATTTTGGAGAGGTTTTGATTCCCATAAAACAGAAGAGGATGCTTCCATCTTCCTCAGTTCGTGTGCTGGAGATTTCTTCCTCAGATAATCTGATCTAGTTAAGAACCCTTCATGTATCTACAGCACTTATCAGGCCAAGAATGTTACACCAGATACTGAAGTAATTATCAGACAGTCGCTTGTATTTATTTACCTGACTTTTTAGAATCACAGCAAATAGGCATTGGTGGTATTTTTAGGAAAGAGTTCTGTGAAACAGCACTCCAGAACAACTCTGTGTGTGGAACTTCTCATGACTTTGTTGGAAGTTATGCACACACCATCTCTGCAGTTTGCTTCATTACGACTTGTTTCATAAGTGCTGGAATAAATATTTATGGGATGCAAGCCAGAGGGAGTACTGTAACCATGGAAAGAAAAGATTTTTTTAGTAGTTATTTAGAAAAAAAAGTGGTTGTATTAATGCTTGGCAGAAATCCTTCTTCCAAGAGATCTTCTGCCGCAACTTTCTTCTTTCTACTTGAAGCCAATTTTTACAATTAATTGTGTGGGGTTTTTTTTTTGTTTGTTTATTTTTTGCTCAATTAAATGTGCTTAAATCTTGAAGTATGATAAATAATCTGATTATGTTACTATTTGGTTATCCAGATTTTGGGACAAAAAAAAAAATCGGAGGGTTCTATTTTTGGTGTGATTATATTCTGTTTTTCCGTTTTCCATTTAAACAGTTCTTAAAATAACTTTTAAAATGTTGTTGCAGGTATTTATCTGTCTCTGCAGAAAATTCCAATGATAACAGAACGGGCTCCAGTATGGATAAAAGTGTGGTATGTCTCACTGATTTTACGTCTTGCTGTATCCCAGAGAGTCTGTTGCATGTATGAGTATAAAGTGATTTCTCAATGTCTCGGAGTGTTTTAGTGCTTTGAGATAGAGGACAGCAATACATGGCATTGAAATGGGCTTGTTTAATTTGTTGGAAGAACTGAATTTCAGTTCTTTCTAAAACATTAACTTTTATGAATTGGGAGTAAACTGGTTGAAGCTGCCTACTCTTCTTGTGAAATGAGATTTACTGATTTTGTCTTTCGAAATATTGAAGTGTTTGTGCAGTACTTTTAGAGTGCTCTATCTATCCCAGCTGTACACTGGCTTTATGGGGATCATCTAAGACATGCTCGTGATAGGAAGTTTGAGCTTTCCAGCAGCCCACTGTTGTAACACTGGAGCTTCCTGGGGGATAAGCGGGAGATGGCAGATGAGGTAGCAGTGCAGGAGTTCTTCTCTTTTCTGAATAAAATTTCCCAGCTTGGGTGTTCTGCTACTTCTGAAGGATGCCCCTACAAGCTTTTGTGATTCAGGGCACCAGGAAGCTGTGTTCATTTATATAGCAGCTCACCTAGCTGAAGAAAAGAGCAGAAAAGTTCAGGAGCTCTTTTGGTTACCGCTTTCTAAGCGTGTTGGCAGTCAGGTTACCGAGAAGATAAGCTAATGTCTTAGGATCACCACATGCTTGGATTCTATATAAGTTTTGATGTAAAGTAAGCTATTTCATTTGGTATTTTTCAAGTTGGTTTTCTTTCCAGTATAAAATGCTGACAAAAATGATTATTGACTCTAAATAACTCTTTTTGGTTTTGATTGATTTACTTTGTTAGTGCTTTGTTCTATTATGATTTCCATTTATAGTCAAAGAGAAGCGCGTACTCTTTGAGATGATGTTCATGCACGTTCCCTTTACTCTTAAACTTGTAATGTAAATACATGTTTTAGTGATATATGGTATTACCTCCTAACAATTTGAAAAGGGGAAGGGAACTAGTAGTTTATTTTATTGGACTAAGTGAATTTATTAAGCACTAAACTGTTTTGATTTCTTTACGTATGCTTTTATCTTCCATAAATTTTGCTTTTCTCGTCAGCATATGAGTGTTAGTGTGGCAAAATTAAAAACAGAGCTGGACTTTCACATATTTGTAGATACTTAAATATGTACTCTGAGCTTGGGTTGACAATGGACTTTGCAAACTTAGTGGTGTCACACCTCCGTTTAGCTAAAGATTCCTAAGAACACTGAACTGTCAGAGCTATTGCAATGTCTTGTGATTTTAACAGTTCTGGGAGGGGAAGCTCTGGAAGGGTATGGGTGATAGTGAGATCTAAATGAATGTTAAATCTTTACTATGGGGTATTTTTATCCTACAGTTTTCTCTCAGCTGTTTTTCCTTTCATTACATGCTGCAATGAAAACGGTAACGTTAACACATGGTTAGCAAAATCATTAATTCTGGAAATATAACACATTGTAAACTATCTGTATTTATGGTATAGTACTGAGGGTTTTCTCTGAGAGACTGAATGCCAGAAATTTCAGGAGTGTAAAATTTCACAAAAATCAGACCATGAAGTCAGAGGAAAATGGAGTTCAATATCCTTTAGCTGAATTCCAAACCTCTAAGATCTGATTATTTACTTTCATTTAGTGCTCCCCTAAACTCCTGTCAGTGGTGCAGGTATTAAGGAGATGAACAGATATTTTTGCACTGGATCTTCAATTTTCTTCATTGCTCAGGGTGCAAAAGCAGATGCACAATGCTTTATCAGTTTAAAAAATAAATAGAATGTGGCAACTTTAGAGGGATTTTTCTTGGCATCTCTGCAGTAAACAGAGAGTAAGACACAAGGGAATGCTTTTATATTAACTTACATTTAACTCAGGATTTTCTGAAGGTATTATTTAGGTTATTGATATCAGACTGTGCCAAGGTGCTCTTGAAGCCTGTCTTGCACAAATGTAATGTGATGGAGCCTGTTGTCGTGCACGAGTGTAACGTGACTGCTCAGTAAGATTAGATAGGCCCCTGTAAAAGTATCCAGAGATAGAAAGAAGTAAGAGGAAGCAATAGAGGTCCAAACTATGAGTCAGTACTGAAATACTTCAGTTGCCAGAAGTCTTTAGAACTGTTCTTCCTCCATCGCATTTAATTCCTTTATGCAGTAAAATGAGTAACCGAGAAGTGGATGAGCAATTATCTTAAAATTTCTTGATCCTTCATTTTTGTGTATTATCAGTGGATCTGTTCTACTTGAGTGAGAGCTTGCCTTTAAATAGCCCTGCTTTGTTTCTCAGTGGTTAATACCAGTGGAATAAATGTGTTGTGCACTAGTTCTCCTTCCCTCTTCCTCTGAGTTGAGAGTGGTTTTTGCCTACAACCATTTTCTCTTTCAAATAATGCTATGTTGTATATAACACCAGTAATTAGTTTACCAGAGTTGCTCTGTAAGTGCTGAAAAGTCTATTTCTTCCAGCATTTCCTTGTTCTCTCAAGGCTTTCTGGGAGGTAGAGGTAAGCACAGAGAACATGGAGTAGTGAATATATAAAATATGTGGTTTATGGTTAGTCCCTTGTTGCCATGTCTGTGTTCCTCTGAAAACTTCAGCTGGATGGAAGAAAAATGAGGAAGTGAGAATGGGTGTCTGGTCCTTGGGAGCACCCAAGTGGGCTCCTTGCTTTTTTCCTACTGAAATAGAAAGGAGTAAAAACTGAAAGTAGGAATTAAGACTAACACCTGCCTGGAAGTAGACAAAAACAGTCTCAACTGTAGCTTTCTCGTTTAATCTGGTTAAAGCATGCTGTATCTCCAGTTTAGGACCGAACAGAGGACTGTCCTTTTTGAGGACATTTACTATTGCTGTGAAACAAGAATGAAGAGAGAACTTCTCTTTGTGGTCTTAATGTGCAGTTCTAATTTTTCTAGGTGTATTTTGAGGGGGAAAGAGTGGAAGAGGTGGACATCAGAGGAGCTGTTCTGTTGCTCCTTTTTCTGGGATGATTGTGCAAAAAGGAGTTGGGCAGTTATCAGAGTTTGTGAAGTTAGAAGAAGAAATAAGACAGCCAAGCGTCAGAACTGCTTTCATGTGTTGCTTGGAAGAGAATCTAGATTAGGACTGTAGTTTTTCTCTCTGCTGTTCAGAAAGGCTGAGAGAAATGTGGGAAAGCTAAATAAGGCTGAAATCCTTACAAGATCAGTGGGAAAGTTTAGAGTGAATCAGCACAGACATAATGAGCTTCCTCGAAGCTGATACCATCTTGTTAATTGAGGATTTTGCCGATGTTGGAGTGAGATTATTGTGCACAGACGTCCAGTAGAAGGCAGTTGTTTTGAGACTGTGTGGAAAGAATGAATTCAAGAATTTGTTTTGCTGGCAAACAGTAAATGCAAATTACCATTCGGTATTAACATATGAAGCTTGTTGCTATTTTCAAACCTTCGTACAAGGCTATCTGTAAAAAAAATCTCTTGACTTAATATTTAAGAGCATTTTCCCCCACTGCTAATAACTGATGGGCCTGATTCTGCTTCCTGAACTGAGAACTGAAGATGCATTGCAAAATATATTTAGTAGGTTATGCTATAAAAAGCAGTTGAGGTTAACAAAATACTTCTGATTCTGAAAATACTGAACACGAGGCGTACTTCACCTGGCTTTGTCCCATGAGCTTTGATGGAACTATACACAGCCTTAAAATTTTACTGATGCAAACGACAAAACTGCATAATTTTTATGTTCTTTCTTGTAACTGACTTAGATTTTTTGGAGGAAAGGCACTGGGGGGAGTAAATC
>PPHD01018438.1:0-14549 GCA_002909625.1 Bambusicola thoracicus
CTGATCTCATGTTATCAACATGTTTGAGATTATTTTGAGCTATAATAGCTAAATAAGCTACATTAGTGCTTCCAAAACACTTTATTACAATTTTTTTTTCCCCAACTACTTCACAAGACAGTCTGTAATCAAGGTTAAAGGACACACAGCTGAGTCAAGGTTTTTTCAGAGTCTTAAATCAAGATAGTAATGTAGGAACTCCTCCTTCTTCCACCCTGTTTTTAAATACTCAGACAAGCACACCAAAAATATACTCCCCTGCAGTACAACCTACAGAACATTCTGAATGTCTGACATATCCTAATAGAGAAGGAGAAGAAAATGTTTGAAAGTACATTAAGATCCTCAAAAGATAGACAAGCCTATTTCAATAGAGTAGACATGAAATCCTCATTAAATTTACCCATCCTATAAATACTGGGGCTGTTTGGGACAATATAGTAATAGATCAGGATGAGCATTATGAGTTGTGGCTCCTGCTAGCACACAGAAATAGGGTATAACGACCATTTTTTAAAGGACCTTTCCTATATTTAGTGAATCCATCTCCAAATGGAACAACAAAACAGACCAAGTAGCCAACTAAAATTGCATGCATTTCCTCAGACCAGAAATTTGAGTATAACGTAGCAGAAATCACAAACGTGCACAGATTCATATCCACGCTGTGTAAGAGCATGCAGGGCCAAAAATTATCAAGACAACCCTCAATTACTTGGAGATCATCTGTATTTTCATGAAAACATTACAGACACAAGAATAGTGAATATTAATACTGTTCAAATAATCCAATTTGTATACTCTACTAGTACACTCATCAACAGGGGCCACAGAAGTGGAGAAAAGCAGAAATATGGCCCCTAGATGGGAAGAAAATATATTTCTTCATTAAGGTGCTCACAAATCATGCGTTGCAATGAAGGGACACAATTTAGGATTCAAAAAACATTTGCTTACCTCAGGAGCCATCCAAAAGGGTGTTCCTACTGAGGTGTTTCTACGTAGCCGTGTGCTGGTGAGCTGGGCTGAAACACCTGCAACAAAACAGAACCAAATTTGGCTTCAAATTCATTAACTCAGGTCAGTTAGTTTATTGGAAGTATGTAGGAAACAAACCCCTAGCCTGAGATCATAGCTACAGGACACCTGGCCAAAGTAGGTACAGCATTACTACTGAGTCCTTTGATTAATTTCATTTTTTCCTTTATCCACAGCTCATTCCAGACAGACCACAGCTTGCTGTTTTCTTTCAGAATTGCTAAGAGATTTCTGTGAATGATCTCAGTCTGAAGCACTTTCATTCAAATTCAAAAATTTAATCAGCACTTAATTATCACAGATGCCTCCTTCTTCTGTTTTTGTTGTTGTTGTTGTTGTTGGTTGGTTTTTTGGAACATCTCAAATTCCAATTGAATTTAAAACTTATTTTCCAGAAATGTTGCCCAAACCTAGCTGAAATTTATTCTCTGAATGCTGCTGACAGGAACCTTGCAGAAGTTCCTGCTCAACAAAACATTTACACATTTGTTTAAAACAAATCGTTTCATGTGAAAAACATGGAAGCTCAAGTTCACATTGTAGTTTGTACTTAGGAATTGAGCAAGTGCTTAAAACAAAGCCTGTGCTTCATTGTTTTTCTGACTGAGACTAGGCTAGTGAAGCACAGCAGAAAAAAGGAAGGAACTAGAGCAAAATGAAACATTAACAAATCAAAATGAAATTTCAAATCAAATCATTTTCTGTGCTCTTGTCAACTGTGTTTCTATGGAATTCAGGAGCATTCGAATAAGCTGAACAAATGCAATATTGACAAAAATATTTCACGTTATCATTGTTGGGAAAAAAGAAAAAAAAAAGATGATCTGCTCCTACAGTATCACCTACAAAGAAAAACAGGTAGAAAAACGTATAATAGATTTGTGCCTGATTTCAGTGAGTAAGAACTTGAGACTCAAAATCAGTAATTTGTAAATTAAACAATTAGATTGCTGTATCAGTGATTCAATTCTGTACTTATTTTTCATTTCAGCATGATTGCAAGCCTGGATTTACTGGGTAACACTGCGAAACAGCTAATGACTGGAGTCTATGAACCTCTGTGCATTTAAGCTAGCCTAATTTGTAGTTACCATCTATGCACATTCCAAAACAGCATGGAACACCAAAGAGCTGAGACAGGGAGAAAAGGAGGAGGAGGGAAGATGGTGAAAAAGAGAGAAAGAAAGAAAGAAAGAACATGAATGAATGATGAGTTGGAGATATTTTGGGTCACCTTACACCAGGGTTAACATTTATTCAAGTATGTCATGCTGTTGAGTGAAGCTGAAGGAAAAAACAAATATTAAACTGAAAAAAGAACAAGTTGTAAAGTCATGCAATAGAAGCAAATAAATGACTGTGCAATCCTCTCAATGTGCTAATATCCATACATACTGCCTTGAGTATGAAATCACTTTCTCTTCCCGCTACATAATGGACAGAACTCATTGACCAGGTAATCTCTGAGTATTCCCTTCTATCTCCATCAATTTGGATTCTAGATCCTTAATTAGTATGCCCAATTCAATACTAAATTTAGAATTATTATTTTCTTTCCTATTTTCTCTGCTCCTTATCACATAATAAATCTCCTTAACATTCCTTCAAAATGGGAGAGGATTATTAGTTCCAGGGATTAACCTAAAAATATCAAATGCATCCACTGTTTTTGTACCCTTAATCTGAGATCTTTCGGTTTTAGGCACTCCACATGCCTAAAGTAGAGCTGTTCTCAGCTGCAGCTCAGTCACACTTAGCTCTTCTGCAAGGTAATACAAAATGTTTCAGACTGGATACAGGAAAACTGAGGAAAACAAACTTTCTAACAAGTTTGATGCAAGTGACTTGCCAACATCAAAGAGAAACCCTGGCAGAAGCAAGAATAGGCTCCAATTTGATGCTTGAATCAGACATTTCAGCTGTCTGAATGGCAAAACCCTTCTCTTCCTGAACTCTGCATTTCTCACTAAACATCTTCCACCTTCTGCATCAAGTGGGATAATTCTACAGACAACAGTTACAGCTACAACTCAGTCCTAATTTGATCCCAGAGTCCTTCCTATGACTAAAGCAGTGGGCTAGTGAGAAAAAGACCAATTCAATGAAACCTTAGTGCATGCTACTTTGTCAGATAGGAAACACATTTCAGTATTTCCTTGTGGTTAAGTATTAGGAAACACATGAATGTTTGCTCATGTCTTTTTCTGAGGTAGTCACATTTGCTGTAATTTTCTACTGTTATTGGTGAATCTTAAATGTTAAGGAAAAAAGAAAAAAAAAAACAACTTAACATGGAAAGAGATGGGACACCAGAAATCTTGGGATTCTCAATTTTCCTGAACATGCCACTTGGATGCATATACCGCAGATATGCCTTTGGGCTCAGGGACTCCAAACTGAGCTTCAGCAGCAGCTGATGCCATTGACATGCATGATTGGCTTTTCTCTCTGACAACTCTTATATTTCCCAGACGGGCGTAGTTACAAACAAAGACCATACTGATAGAACTCCTCCAAAAGAGAAATTACCTGTTTTCCTCATACTAGTCCAGGTACCTACTGCAAATTTTGCTTTAGGCCATGTTTCTCCCTTCACTCTTTTTATTGTTACCTCTACTATTCAACATAATGAATTACTGTCCCCAGAAGGTACTGAGAAGTTTGCTACTTTCTTGGTTCCAACTTACTTTATAATCTCCAACACAATTATTTTTAATGTCAGCTTTGTAATACTGATGATGCCATGGTATTATATTTATTTTCCACTACACATTTCATTTTTTTAAATCATTAGAATTTGCAGGGTTTTTGGCACATCAATGTATGCTACTCTCAGTTTGTGAATGTTTTTCTTTACCTTCATGCACTACTAAACATACATCTGTTATCCAAGCAATACTATTCTCAATGATGATTACCTTACTCATTTTATGGTTAACTAATGAATCGCATATTACTAATAATTCATTTCCATTGCATACATATCTGACAGACTACATACAGCACTCAGTTATTTTTCTGAGTGTATATATAAAAGAAGAAAAATGCTGAATTGAATTAAACTAAATTTTACTGACAAGTCCTTTTCCTTTTTTCCTCTTCCTACCTCTCAGTTTCTTATAGTATTTCCAGACTGGCCATGCTTGTATCTAACAGCAGTAACAACATATTAAATGGATATTGGGTTTTGGACACATGGGACCATTTTACCTTCTGCTCAGAGGGAATGAAATGCTAGAGGCTAACAAATGTCATTTCAAAGAGAAGGATGCTTTGTTTTCATATGCAAAAGATACAATATTAAAATTGATACAATATTTAAATTTGAATTAAGACAATTATTGTGAAACTGACATTCTTTGCAAAATGCAAAAAAAAAGATTTGTAAATATAATGACAGCTTCAAAAATATTTTAAACAATAAATTATTATGATTGTGCTTTTAAGTTAGAAACGTATTACTGATTTTTTGATAGAATTTTTATTCTTGCTGTATCAAGTTGCTTTCCCATTTTTCCTCCTTAAAATAATCTTGATAATCATCCGGAAAATCTCTCACTCTAGCATTCTGCCTTCCCAGTGGAAAGTAAACAAATGCCTCTGGCTAAACTGCAGTATCAGGAAAACAAATGGGAAGTGGTCATTACCAAAGTCAACGAGCTTGACTCCACCTTCTGTTGTCAGAAGAATGTTGTTCCCTTTGACATCTCGATGAATGATCCGGTTATTGTGTAAATGCTGAAGGCCCTATATGCCAGCAGTAACAAAAATAAGTTTACTCCCTTATTTAAAAACAATTACCCTACTATTAGGGAATGTAATGAAGACAATCTGCACATAGTCTATAGAAACATCTGTCCACCAGATTACATGCTTGGTACATCTCCTGCTGCAATAATAGCCCACATAATATTGTCAACATTATCATTCTTTATAAATGGAAAATATATGTATGAGGTGAGCAAACTGCACCCTCTGCTGTCATTACAAGCCCAGTGAACAACCTTACCAAGAGAGCACCATATAAGATATATGAAATCATTGCTTCATCCAATCGTTGGCCACAGTTCAGCAAACCTTTGACAAGTTCTGTGACAGACCCTCCATTGCACAGCTGTGAAATGGGGAGACACAAAGGGGGGAAAAGCAAGACATGACCTCAGTTACTCAACACACTTGCTTAGGCTTTGAACAGCTACTGCACAAAACTGTGCTACAACACAAGTCAAAGAACAACCAGATTTTTTACTTTTCTGTTATTCATAAATGTATCCATATAAGGAAAATGATTTTTTTTTTTTTTAACAGCAAAAGTCTTTAAAGTCTGGAAAACATACACCAAAAACAACTGACAAGAGTATACTTAATTGGTAAGGTCTATACAGACCTAGCTCTTTCAAATTTTACATTCAATTTTGTTATATAGCATATTTCACAATTTTACCTAATAAAATTTTGTTATTTGCAATACCACATATAACCTGTCTGATGTGCACAAAGCCAGTAGGCATACAGTAAAAAGCAACAGCAAAAACAAAGATACTAAATCTCCTTTATCAGTAGTTAATGGAATTTAATATGAAATGCCAAAGAACGTTCATTCAAGCTACACAATTCTACCATAGACAGAAGTTAAGCACATTGTTGAGATTCTGTGACTTAAAGTGGAACTAAAGCTTTCACATTCTGATTCAAGACATCATTCAAGAACAGGGAATTGAATTTCTAAAATGAACTGTAATTAAAAAGCAAATGCTAACCTTTTCAGCCTACTTATAACACAGCAAAATGTTTGAATGCCATTATACTGAACATCAGCCTGTGCAAAGCTCTGCATCTATTAAGCCTGGAAATTGTTTAGAAGAAATCCTCACTCATCTTGCAAAAGTCTTTTGCAGTAACTTGACTGCCAACAAGACTACCATATGTCATCTTACACTTTTCATTGCAAGAATACTGATTGCCACTGAAGAACTAGTAGTAGGCATTTCTGTTGCTAGTTTCTAGAACAACAAAAATTCTAGTTTTAAATTACATTTTCTCCGTTCATTTTGCAACAGGCAGCACATTTGTTAATGTTTACCATGTTACTTCTACATAACGTTTCACATTTCCCTTGAGTGTGTGACCTCTCTCAAAAAATCTGAGAAACATTTTACCGAATATTTGCTCCAACAAGAAAAAGAAATCAAGCTGTTTTTAGGCAAACCATTCTTACCAACAAGATACAGTGGTTTTCAAGACAGAACGTAGCAACTTGAATAGAAATAAAGTGTAAGGACTTTCCCTCTTAAACAAATTTTTGTGAGATTTTCAACAGTACATTATGACACATCATCTATCACCAGACCTCTGATAAATGGCCCCTATCAGAGTATCATGAAAGCTGGTGACTCTTCTAGCAATAGAAAACAGAGACCCACCAACATTCACTAGTTCAGATATAACATAATCAAGATGTTTTTACCTCAAGTACTAGCCAGAGCTGTCCTCCCACATATCTATCTGCTTTGTAGAACATCCCATAAAATCTAACAACATTAGGATGATTGGGAAGAAACTGCAAAATATTATATTCTGCTTCAATTTCTTCATCTACATCCTAAATAGGAAACACAAACATACAGAATATACACAGTAAGCCTGTGCAAAGCAAGAACAAACACTTATGAATAAAAAGAGCTATTTTTAAGCAGTTTGTACTTTTAAATGGCTTTCTTCTTATGCTGCTCAAAGTACTCACATGAAACTGCAAATTAAATCCACAATATTTAATTTAATCAAATCCTGACACTAGATTTTTTTTTGTTGTTTTTACATACAAAATGTGAAATCTGTATAAAGTAAGCAGTTCCTCTTCAAGGACTCTTTTAATGAGTGATATATGCAACTAGAAAAGTAAAAATTGCTCTAAATTTTACTTGGCTGTCTAAATAAGAAGTTCATGTATTAATTTCAAACATGCACATTTCTTAACGTGTAAGCAAAATGTAATTATAATAACCTTTGATTCATTATTTTTTCTGTGGTCCAAACAGGACAAGAGATGGGATCAAATAATTTCACAAACTCTCAAAGTGGAATATCATAAAAATAAAAACATGCACTAGAAAACACCAAAAAGAAGAATATCAACATTCACTAAAAAAGCAAGTGTTACTAAGCATTTGTTAATACAGCAGTTCTGTGACAATCACAAAATAGTGTTGAACATCAGCACATAGGCCACAATTCACAACAATATCTAAGCAGTGAATTTCCTTGTTTCTGCAGAGACTGCAACTACTAGAAACATTAAACACTTCCGTGGAGGGTTGTTTTGGCTTGTTTGTTTTTATCTATCTTGAGGCTATCACCTCATTTAGTACTTTTCCCAGAATTACACATAAGAAAAGCAAGACAGATTTCAGAATTAGTAGATGACAGAAATGCAATCTCTCATAGTAAATAAACTAGCTCAACTGTTACAGTTAAACTCTAGCTTGATCCATCCTGCACAGCTGCCAGTTAACTCTTCCACTGAGAACATTGGCTCTCAAGGGATGTCAGGGATTTAAATCTCACTAAAACTGGAGCTAGCAGAGAACCACCTCCAAGAATTTTGCCTGTGCTTTAATTATTGCCTTTAATTATTGCTTAGCAGTGTTATACACTTAAAGAAGACAATTGTGAAATACCATGAAGTTCACAGTATTTCTGCAATGGAAAAAGTAATTCTTTTAGGGAGTGTAGAATAAGAACATTTAAGATTAACAGTATTTGTTATCTTCCTTCTTAAAACAGACCCATAAGAGGAATGCCTTTGTGCTTTCTTATCACATGCATGCTCTGAGCACAGGTGTCTGAGTTTGTACTAGAAGACTTATATAGACATAAAAATGAAACTAAGCAAATACTATTTTTAAATAACACGCAAGATGATGAAATTTCCAGCAGCACCATTCAGGTTTCCTTCTGTCAATGCACTGTGCAAAAATGTTTCCTCCAGGATGCTTTCAATATCTTATGTTTGACTTATATTAAAGAAGTTTGGAAATTCTTCTAAATTAGCAATGAAGTTTAATACTTTTACTTACACTAATAGGATCGAGAATCTTTACTGCTGCCAGACTCCCATCTTTCTTATTGGCAACCTTATAGACTTTACCATAAGTGCCTTTTCCAATAGTCTCTATAATTTCCCAGGTGTCTGTAGGATCAGCTAACGATTCTAGTCCGATCATACTGGAATTGTACTGAAATAATCCATACAATGGCTTCCTGGAAAACAAAGCAGACGAACATACAATGGGAAGCCTTAAATATCTGAACTAAAGCAGCAGTGTTATGATAAAGAAATCAAATATTGATCTAATTTGAGAAGAAACGCAGATGCAATGAGAAATGAAAATCATGCAGAGATGTAAGATCACTAGATAAAGGACAGCAAAGAAAACACATTAGGCCATTTCTCTTTACTTACCTTGCTGCATGTATTAACTATTTGCTTTAAACATTGCTGCATATGCTACATCATTCTCAACCCATTTTAACAAATTTTGACAAAATCTGATCTCTCTCTCTAATGCATGCACTTTTAATGGACATTTTATACAACTGGTTTAACACAGCTCATGAAATGAGACCTTATTTCCTTTGCATTAAAAAGCTATGTCGTTCAGATAATGTATTTTATCTAACTGCCTGGACAATTGCCAGGCAAACACTCAGTAGGTAAAACACTTCATCATATCTGATACATCTACAACAGGGCTGTATATATACATAAGCAGTTCATCAGTTTAGTCTGGGCTGGCAGGTATCATAAAACACAAAACAATTTGATAATACACAACAGGAATGTCGCTAGGGTAACAATTATCACTGAAGATGTTTCTCAGCAATTCCACTTGTCTCTGTCTCAGTCAGAGTGGCTGTCAGTGAGTAGACCACCTCAGCTACCTTTGCACTTAACTAGAAGACATAAGTTCTGAGATCCATGAACAAACTGAAGGAGAAAAATAAGAAAGTAATCTCGAAATAAACAATTGAGGACAATATCATAGTTGACTGCAAAAGCTCTCAGCTTTTGGAGATTAACCAGCTAGCACCTCACTCCAAATGATCCCAAACAGATCTGACTTTTAAGGTGTGAGCCATTTCCTACTGTTTTATTATCCTCTATTACATTCCCAGCAGCACTGACAACTATCTGGCATGAAGAATTTAGTCAAAAAATGTGAGCCTGATGAAAAATTTGAGAAATTAAAAAGCAATGAAGCAGCAGCTATTCAATGTAATTAAAGAAATAACTACATTTTCTATTCATGCTAGAGAAGAAAATAAATTCCATTCAAATTCATATGCAATGTATATCTGTGAAGCAATATACAAAATGGAGGTGTTTGTTTGTATGTTTTATACCATTCCAGAGGAAAGTTTTTAAATTCCTTTAATTGCATGTCAATGCTTTTTTTCTTGGCATTTAAAGAAATTTACCATGCAGAAAGCACAAAACATTTTATTTCTTGATGAGGGGAGGGAGAGGGAAGAGAATAGACGAAAGGAGACCAGAAGATAAAAAGAAAAAGCTAGTCAATGTCATTAATCTGTTGAAGGTCAATAATGTAAGTTATCAGGACAGTTTCTCAGCACTTGGATTCAATACAGCATGCTGCAAATAAAGAATAGTATTCCAAACACATACAGACAGCACCTCAGTGTTGAACCAGGTCAAGAGAGAGAATTTGCTGAAATCAGTGAAAAGACTGTATTACATGAACTAAAGACAGCATCCACAGGCATGTAGCTTCCGATAAGCTGACCTTAACAACAAGCCTTACTTGGGGTAGGAAGATGGATGCAAATGTAAGCAGGAACAGTTGCATCTCAAATTAAAAAAATTAAACAAAAGCCAAAGAAATATTGAACATATTTTAATGCTTTAGGAGAAATACTACCATGTTCATGTGTAAAGGCAGCTGGTGTTTCCCTGTCACTATAACAACTAGCTTATCACATAGCATGTCCAGAAAATGATGGATAGCACTCTTCATACCAATGTAGTATTTATTACAATGCCTCCTTTCCTAAGCAGCCAGTGCAAAAAATATATATTTTTCTTTGAAATTTAAAAAAAAAAAGTTATGCCATTTCCTGAATTTGTTCTGATTAATAAGTAATCATTAAACACTATCTGTGAATTTTCAACATTTTTTAGCATTTCCTTATACCAGAAGACAACATGGACAAAGGCAAATTTAATGCAAAACTGCAATAGATGGAGTCTGGATGAAAGAGAGAAGAAAAATTTTAATGAGTAAGCACTTCTCTGCATTCTTATAACAAAGTAGAACTTTGTTTATGCCCAGCGCAGAAGCAGATTTGCCAAATGCGTAGCGTGATCATCATCTGCTTAAACTCTCTTCTTGAACTCAAACAATATATACCAAATGAGGTTATGTATCTGCCACCATTGAAAGTGTTCTCTGAACACAACATAGTAAGTTATGACATTTCTGTGATAGACGTGAAAATTTTACATCACAAAAAAACAAGAGAATAGTATGTACTATTATCTTACACATTATGAAGTCTGATTTTTTTGTTGTTGTTGAAGTGTTCAACTTCCGCTTTTTCTTCAGTTTTTGCTTGTCTTCTACTTACTCATTTACTGAGCTTTACAAAATAGCGTGCCCTAAAACAAGGGCTGCCATATTTTTATTTATTTGTACAATGAAAAGTTATGTATGAATGCAATCAATTCTATAAAACCCCACATAGAGAAGACCTTAACTCTAAAATGCAGACGTTGAAATTTCTTTAGGAAGACTTTTCTCCTTTTACTCCTTGCACATCAGATCTCATTCCTGTCTGTGCTTTGAAGTGATATACAAAGGGTGGCTTCTAGCTGTGAAAAAACTTAGCAGTGGCCTCCCTCCCCAGAGGGACCCTCAACCTATTATACACCCCCTGATTACAGGAATTCCATGATTTCTGCCACCAGATGGAGAAAACCTCCCAGTGGTTAAATCTGTTCCAAGTGGGCAAGCAAAATAGCCCACAGCAGATGCTGAAAAATTATCCTTTGGCAATTAATTCTACTGGCTGTGGAACATCTTACACAAAGCTATTTGTGACTGCACAGTCTTCAGCTGTTTGAGGAATGAGTAGATGTTATCAGCAAGCCCCTTGCACTCTACCAAACCCTATTTTACATACTAAAGAAGAATGCAAAGGAAAAGGACAACTTGACAGGAATCTTGACAAGATGTTCTCAGGCTAAAATAGGAGCAAATAGCAAGTCTGTTTTTTTTGTTTGTTTTAAAGAGAGAGATAAGCTACTTTTGTAAGCTGTAAACCTGTGTTGACCAACCAAGACAAACAGGAGGAGAAAAAATCTTAACAGGCTTCAGCCACTGACAGTGTTTCTTTCAACTGTCCATGAAGTGAGATGCTCTCCAATGAGAAAGTAAATTTCAGTAGTTTTTTTTTTTTTAACACCAGGACATGTTGAAAACCTTTAGGAGTCAGAACAAAATCCAGTGAGATTGTGTACAACAGACTAAGTTTTAAGATGGCAGATACATAAACAAGTTTTATCTAAATTTAAAGAAAAAATGAGATTGACGTTAGAATCAGTAATTATGCATTACCCTCTTAACAGGAAGACAAATATACTGAAGGTTTGTCTGATAAAAAAGAGTGGATGTGACAGAAAGGGTCTCGATATAGCGGCAGGACTCAGAAAGACAGATTGATGGTTGGACATTTTCTTGAAGGTCTTTTCCAACCTAGATGATCATATCCTTCTATAAAAAGATAACAAAAGAAATATGGGTTACAGAGAGTCCACAAGTCATTTTTCCCTTTGTGAACCGCAATCTTCTCTAATTACTCTAACCAGCCTGCAAAAAAAGCCATCTGGAAATTACATGGTATTCCAGAAGTTGTTCTTTGATTCTCAGTGCAAATTCACAAAAGTTCAAACTATATTGTGAAAATAACAAAGAAGACTACACAGAAATATTATGTAGAGATTTTATATGACATAACATCCTCTAGAATAAAATGAACATTTTTCTGGCACATTTATTATTTTGCAGCTATCTTAGAAATGATAGGAACAAAGGGGACCCATGAGCACGAGAAACAGTACCAGAAATAACTTAAGCATTGCTGCTCTCTTTTTGGTAGTGTCTTACTTTCATTTTCAAACAGTTATTTGCCTTATTGCCTTTGAACAGGCACCCTTTTTTTCTTGTTCACTGTAAAACAAGATAGCTGTACAGGTTTTAAAATTACTGAGAGCCTCAGTCCAGCCTGGTGCTTTAAACAACAGTGGTATACAGTACTGTACAGTTTGAATTTTAATGTAGCTGGTTGAGACATAAAAGCAATTCCAGTTAATACTAGTGGGGAAAAAAAAAAAGTATACATATCTAAAAAATACTGTTCCCGTATGAATAATTCTTGCATACAGCTAATTTTTCAGCATTATTTGTCCTACTCTTTTTGCCTGTCTTGTAAAGCAGCTGGATGATGTTCTTCTGGCATCTACACAAATTGTGAAAGAATGAGAATGTCATATTCAAAATTATTGTATTCCACTATTCATAGAGAGCTCTATTTTGCTTCCACACTAAATAAGTGAGCCATAGATAGAAGAATTCATAAGGCAAAACTGAGATTCTCTGCTATGACTTCCCCCATCCATGACAGCCCCTATTCTACTGGCTACTGATTGCCACACCAAGCCAGCTACCTAGGAAGAAATTGTTAGGGGGAATTAATGAACCACTGAAAACCTTAAGAAAATCAATAGTCAGAGCAGCCTCCTTTGCTAGTTCCCTCTTGCTGTTTCTTTCTGCCTAGTTTAAAACAAAGAGGATGTCAATATCCTGCAATACAGCATACAGAAGAATCCATCAACATATCATCCTAAAACCGCTGTTGTTCGCAGTTGGTTGTAGAAGAAGCAACTGCAAAATGTGACGTGCATAGTTCTCTAGAGGACAAAGGTCAGTGACAGAAGATGGAGAAGGACAGAAGTATAATCAAAAGCTGTTACTGATACTATACGACTTACAGACAAAAAGAACCATACTTCAACTGATCACATTGTTTCACTAGGCCAACTTAAGAGAAAAATTGGACAATAGGTAAAACAACTGCCATTATTTAAAGATGAAAGGTAGATCTCTGAAAACACTCCTGTTAAATTCAGTTCACAGAACAAGTCCCTGTTGAATACAGAAACCATGAAACAGGCTCTGTGCATACTGAAAACAGACATGCAGAAAAAGTATCCAGGAAGCATATTCTCCCTTTCAACATATTCCATCTTAAACTTTTCAACCTCTTAATTTGCACTTGCATACATTTCCTTTCTCTACAAATAGTCTTCTAAATTCAGGAATACCTTTGTTACTTTATCTTCAGCATTCTTTTTATGGATGAATGAAATAACTCAAAGTTACAGAATTCTAAGATCAGTGACAGGACCAGGACAGAGAGATAATCAGCAGCAGTGAGTCATATCTAGATGACAGTTCTGAGGGAAGCACTGTGACTGTTGGCTTGCCTTTGCCAAACTTGTTTCTATGCTTTCAGTCCATTACAACATGAAACATCAATCCCATTCCTGGGATTAACCATTCTAAATCACATACAAAACACTAACTGACATTATGACAACAACATTTAAATGTCACCTACTACTTAATGTAATTATTACGTAGGTACAGAAATGAAGAGAACAAAAACAATTTGGTTAGTTCCTGTGTTATCTGCTTCCCCTTCAGGATCTCTGTGGTACAATACACACCCCAAAACTTTCATAATAGATATTCTGTGCCATCATGGATGTGTGTAAATAAGCATTTACTATCCATCTTGAGAACATGTGATAGCCTGCTACTACAATACAATCATTCTGACATTTCTGTAATACTTGTAATAGAATAGTAATGCTATTTTCATTGTGTTCTGAGACAAAACAGGCTTAGATAAAAAATTTTAAGGTCTCACCTGATGATATGCAGATAATTCTTTAGAAGATAGGGAAATACTCCCTCCAACAAATGCTTCTGAAGTTTGTATACTAGCATCTGAGCAGCTGGCTTTACTATCTGCATAGTAATACATCAGCAGAGTATTAGCACTGTTTTTTAATGTTTTCACATAACTAGACTTTACCCTTAACTAAAGGGGAAATTTATAAAATAGAATCTAAGAGCCACACAATTACTTGATTTTAACACTTTAATTAAATGGTGAGAGTTTCACACTCTTACTCCTAAACCAGTTCTGAACCACAGCCTTTTTAACGTTGTAACCTTAACTCAGTTTTTTAGATCACACACTTTGAGTCTAAAACGTAAAACCATCCCAGAAAAAACACAGTAGAAAGATGTATGTGTCTAGCCCAGAAAACCAGGTACGTGTTTTCATTTAGATTCATTGCATTATTATCTGTTGTGTTATGAATATTTTAAGTAAATTCTTACTGCACCATCATGTTAATAGGTAAA
>PPHD01018439.1:0-14549 GCA_002909625.1 Bambusicola thoracicus
AAAAAAAAAAAAAAAATCTTGTGGTCATTGTAGACAAGACAGCCCCCAGCCTTCACGTCCCCAACCAGTCTGTCTTTGTTAGTACAAGGTCCACCAGTATACCTTTCCTTGTTGCTTCCTTATAAGAGACTGAGAAGCAGAAGAGTTAACATACCCAATACTCAGTGGAAGAGTAAAAGATCACGGGAACTAGGTAAGGAATGGCTGAAGGAGGGGGGCTTGTGAGGACAAGACATGGCTTTTCTGAATTACAACAGGCAACCTTAATGGGGAAAGGAAAGATCTCACAAACTAAACCTGTGTGTCAAAGAGAATGAAGCAGCAGTCATCTGGGCAGGGTGAGAGTGAAATCCTCTGAAGACCCTCCAATTCACTTCCAAAATATTCTAAAACTCAAAGCATGCTTGAGCAGGAGTAGGGTCACACCTCAATCACAACGTTAGAGGAGGACTTACAACCACAATACCCCAGACTCTTTTGCAGCTAGTGACTAAGCTCCTCCTTTTTTGGGCAGGGGAGTGGGTAGAGGGAGGGAAGTGCTAGCATGTAATGCCAGTTTGGGCATGCACTGACTACCTGAGGAAGAACCATGAATACGGTGACATGGCTGAATCCACAGTTGGTGACAAATCTATATCTTTTTTTTTTTGTTGTTGTTGTTTTTTCTTTATTCTTCTCTTTCTTTCTCTCTCTCCCTCCTTTTTCAAGTTATGTTTGAATGTAATGAAAGGCATATAATCATAGTTTTGACAATATTGACAATAATATTTAGATATATCAACCTGGGTATTGTAGTAGTATACAAATAAACATTTAACTGATTGTTTCTTGTCATTTCACCTCAATGTGCCACAAGGGGATCACATTCAGCTCAGAGTCAGGTCATAACACTCCTCCATCATCATTTTTCATCAGCGCTTTCCAGGAAACTCCTGAATTTTTGTACCTTTTTCTGTTTCTGTGTTCTTTTGTAGCCTCTGAAAGAATCTAAAAAGTTAGAATTACACTGAGACAGTTTGTAAAGGAATCGGTTTACTATAATGAATCAGAAAGAATGAGCTATAGAGGAAAAAATTAAAAAGAGAACACTTACACAGTAATAATAGACCTTGCCTACAACCTAAAAATATATGAATGCAATGGATTTACCTTCTCAGGTAAATACTGATACTGCTGAATTAATCTTTCCCACAGATTCCATTCCTGGATTTGTAGAGATAGTTGTATGTAATAACAACCAGATTGAAACTGTTCCATTTGATACCTTTATTAGCTGCCCAAAGAGTAAACCTGACAAAGTGTGGAGAACAAACTATCACTGCACTGCATTCAGACAGATAATCCCCACAGCATAGCCAGTATTTTCACAGAATGTGACTTCATACCAAAAAAGAGCACTTTTACAACTTCTGCTTTCCTGGTAACCTCAGTGATTGAATATGTTTGCCCAGTTTACTGCAGGCAACTTTGCTTGTCCTTTGTAAAGATCCAAGCATTAAATTAAATTTACACTGCAGTTAATTGTATGTTCAGAAGTCTGATGTATAATCAAAAATCTACAGGAATCAAAGATCTTTCTTTTAAATATACTCAGGTGTTTAAAAGCTGTTTTCAATTCATTTTAAAGGAAGTGAAATTCCCTCCCCTCTCCTCTCCTCTCACCCTCCCTTTCCACTTCCCCTTCCCCTTTTCTTCTGATGTCATTTATTTAGATTAACTATCCACTAGAAGTACAATACAATTTGCCAATTCATACCTGCCATCAAGTTTTGTTTATTTAAAAATTAGCTTTTCTTCCTGAGGCAATAATTTAAAACGTCTTTATCAATGTGGTGAAGTAGGCAAACAGTTTGTTTCTCCTTTCTACTAATTTGGAAACTGCTTATAAAATAATTTGCATGGTCTGTAGTCATGGCAGGAACTCATTAAGGCAGATCATTTCACCTCTTAGCTCCTGGGACCTTATTTAGTATTTTCCTTGTTCTTCAACCATTCCTCAACTTGTACTAAATCATATTTTTACCCCACAAACAAAGCAGTAAGATAAGACAGATAAACTATTGAAAAAATATAGATAAACTATAGTTAAACCTAAAATTTACATAAACTAAAATTTAGTTAAGCTAGACTAGCAAAGGTAGTTTTTGTTGCTGTTGTTCTTGTTTTTTGCTGTGATTCACAGAACAGGATCATGAAGTAGGAGAACTTATTGGACTGATTTTTGCAGCATGTACAGCATGTCTCTGTGCGAAGTTTTGAACATAACTTATTGAACAAAATCACTTAAAAGGAAATGAATAAAACCTTCTTGTAGAAGGTAAAGAGAACTTCTTACATTGTGCTCTAGCTTTCTTCAATACTGTTTTATCTGATCTGTGTTGTAATAGTGTCAGTGCTCTAGTCGCTCCTGAAAAACCTTCTTAGATTCAAGGGGTCTGAGGCAGGTGCAGACTCTTCCATCATAAAGCTGGTGGTCATGGCATTTGTAAGATTAGGGTAGAAAACAAAACAAACAAACAGCATATAAAAGTTACAAGGATTAAAAATTCAGATTTTTTAGTATGAGAATGGATCTTTGAGAAACAGAAGATTTTGTGCCATGATTACATTGTAAAATGACTAGCTATCTTCAAGTGTGTGTTATCACTGCTTTGTTGGGTGTAAATTAATACTTTCCAACATTCATAGACACGATTTCTGTGGTGTTTACATTGTCAAGCGCATGAAAATAATTACTGTATAAATCATGTTATGTACTGAAGAGTCCTGTATTTCACATTTCTTTTGTCTGACTAGAGATATTTTTCCTGCAGTGTATCATATATCTCACTGTTTGTGAAAGAAGTCTGTGTATAAAAGTTTCATGCTGTGTTTCTATTACAGATAGCAAACAAGGCAAAGTGCACTTCAGGAAAACAACTTGCAGGACAACTCTAACAGAGGTAACTAAGATATTCCTTTCATTCTGTGTCTGTCAAAAGTATTGCCAAGGTTTTCAATATTTTCAGTTCATTAAATAATACGATTATGATCTCACTCTATTTCTTTCAATTCGTCATGAAACTGAAAGTCTAAAAGAGAAGAAAAGAAAATAAAAGACTGATAAAAGATCAAAAGAGTGATATATACTTACAGAAGGAACAGTGAACGGTAAAAGCTATATGTGCCTGAAAATGTACCAACATGACTAGGTCAAGAAGCAGCCATTAAATTTGCACCTGGATATATTGTGGTTTGAGAGGACTCAGTGTAGGCAGGCTACATTACTTAGCATCAGTTTTTCTTAACATTTTCACACACTTTGCTTGTGTTTTCAAACACAATAGCCTGTTTTTAATTGATGTATATATATTTTACACACAGAATTACTGTGTGGCATTTCTTAAACAAGAATCTCAAAGACAGAATATAAAATCCTCGAAGCAAGGTTCTTCTGCTGATCACTGCTGAAAGTAAAAAGTGGAAAGATTTTAAGTTATCTTTGCCTACACCAGTGTTATCCAGTATGAATGCCTCAGACATGCTGCTTACATGCGAAACACCTTTGCTAATTTTGCTTTGCTCCTTTGTCATTTGTATTGTAATTAATTTTTTTAAATGTATCTGTAGGTATCACTTTCATATAACAGAAAATACAAAGTTGTCACATTAATTATTGTCTGCATACCATCTTTTCTCTGTCTTACTTTTTTTTTACCGATCCTCTCCTGAAATAAATTTTCTTGACATTTCTGTCTTTGCTTTATAAATAATTGTTGATGGTTCTGCTCTTTTCCTTAAGCATAAATCTTACATGATTATTAAAAAGTTTAATATACACACTGGGTAATGGAGATACTTAGAAAAAGATGGATCAGACTTGTTCGTTTGTAACAAATTGCCTGGAAATAAATTCTTCACTTCATTCTTGGTTCAGTGTTGACACTAATAGGAAAGAAAATCCAGTGTTCTACAAGTATCTTACCACTCACAAAATTTATGCAATTGTTAATGTTTTGTAAGCAGCTTTATAAAACAGTTTGATTTTGTTTTGATACATCAGTATTTCCTTTTTTTTTTTTTTTTTAATGCTTATGTAACTATGCAACTCAAATAGTGTTTTCCTTCCTAAAAAGGGAACATTTTACGCTGACTAGTTAACTTTGAAGGAATATATAAAGGAGCAATAGAGTTGCTAGGAAAAAGTAAGTGGTCTCATATTTGATTTTTAGGGGTTTTGAATAGATGTTTAAAATTAAGAAACTAAACAGTAACATGATTTGAAGAGGCCATCTGAACAATCCTGCACTATAGCAATATTAATCCCAGTTTTGCTGTCAATTTTGTATCCTCAGGAAAACAGAACTAGGCCCCTCTCCTTCTTTTCTACTCCTTGCAGAGAGCATAAATGGTTTTAATTTGTAAAGACCCATCTCCTACAGATTATCGAAGTATACACATGAACAAGTCATTATGAAATACTACAAAAATACAAGAAAAATTGCATTCTAATAGCAATTTAAACACATGAAAAGGCAGTACAAATGACAATTAATGTGCACCTAAGTGAAGCCTCTGTGTGTCAAAAAAAATCACAAATTCTAGAGATCTGTCCCCAACATTCTTTGGCTTTGATGAAATGAACAAAATAAGAAGAAAAAACACAGAAATATCATCACTACAGTAGTCGAAAAACTGTAGAAATTAGAGCTAACAAGTTCATTTATTTAGTAAAGGAAGTGCTACTTTTCCATCCATAAAATTAGTTTTAGGTATTTTACAAATCTTCAGCTAAAGTATGGGCCACAAGGGAATTCAGCTTACCATTTTTTTATCATATTTTTTTAAGGGCATAAATTCCAGGTTATAGAAACTACCTCATTTTTCTCATAGTATATCAGGTCTATCTTTGAATGGAAACAAAATCCTATTTAACTATATGTACAGAAACAACTGCCTCCATTTCCCCCCCTTCTGCCTCCCTTGTCCCATCTACCACAAAGTTAGGTACACCTCATTATTATATCATTTCAGACTCTTTAGATGAGTTGTAAATGTTTTGCCAGAATGTAAAAAGAAGTCATTTCAAAATGGCAGTTTCACTTTAAAAGTGTTAAAAGCATTATTCTAAGTCATCAGAACGTTTTTTGCTTCCCTCAAATTTATATTCTGATGAAATTACCCCAAATTTGTAAACATTTTAGTATTATTATTATTATTTTATTTTTATTGAAGAATAGTGAAGTTATGTTGTTCAAGTCTTCTTCCACTGAGAAACTGAGTCTCAACTTAGAATGGATCATAGAATGGATCACAGAATGGCTTAGGTTGGAGGAGACCTTAAAGATCCTCTAATTGTAATTCCCCAGCTATTGGCAGGGTTGCTAGCAACAAGACCAAGCTGCCCATCCATCTTCATCTGTAATGTCTCCAGGCATGGGGCATCCACAACCTTTCTGGGCAATTTGTTTCAGCAACTCACCACCCTTTCTTTCCTTTAGTCAAGAGCTATCAGTAGAACAAGGTCTAGGTAGTAGATCATTAACTCAATCCTGTTCGGTGAAAAAACTGACTTGTTTCCTCTTTCCCACTCAACCCTTTTTACTTCTGTTTTGGTGTCAACAGAATATAAAGTTTTAGATACTCCAAGTACATAAAATTCAGCCTGTCCCTAAGCCTTTGGGTAAACATGCTTTGATTTTCCCTGGATGGTTACTGCCTCACTCAGTTCTAGGCTGCTTGGCAGAACACTCCCCCAGGGCACTGTTGTCCTCAATGAGTGGCTCAAAGGGGTCTTTGCAATCATGAAGGGTGATTCCTAGCAGTGCCCTGTCTAAGTCCTCATTGATGACTAACAAAGCAACCACCAGGTGAACTGTGCAGCTCTCCTACTAGCTCTTTAGAGGGAGAGGGAGACCGCTCTCTTGTTTATTTCTAAAAATAGTTCATTCTGAATTTGCATTCATTTTTGTCATCTGTGATCAATAAGGCACACTCTCAGAATGCATATTTTCCTGCATGATTTTGTACTTCTTAAAGCAGGTTACCTCAATGGAGAGATAAAAAGATCTTTCCAGAGTTTGTTGGTGGTGGTGGTGGGGTTTTTTTGTTTGTTTTTGTTTGTTTGTTTTTTTACATTCAAGCTCGGAAATTAAAACATTGCTAACTTTCTTTATCTGGTTTGCAAACTAGACAGAATTCCTTATTCTGTGGAGCTGCTGGCCCCACAGTTGCAATATACATGTCTTATATGCACACACACACATACACATTTGCTATCTGAAACACTGTAATATTCATATGACCCTAAGTTCCAGTGTGTTAAAGCTACATACAAAATATACGAGGCATATTCTAACAATATTTAACTAATCACTTAAGAAATTGTTCAAAGTCACCTCAAACACAGACAGAAATCACAAGATATAATTAAGTATTAAGATAAGGTATCATTCAATCAAATGCTGCCATTTTACGTAGTAATGTAAAGAATGCTTGCTAGAGCACATGGTCTAACAACTAGCTTAGTTGTAGGAAGAAGCCATTACCTCCCACTGGGAGTCTGTTAACAAGTCTAACCAGTTTATTTTTATTATTATTATTATAATTCTCCAAACTTGTTTTCATGTTCTTTTATTTTTTCTTCCCATACCAAACACCTCCCCCCCTCTGCCATATGGAAATTTGTTCAGCTTCTATTTTAGGGCATGAATAACACTTCCTCTGTTTCCTGTGGATAGAAACTGGTTTAGTTTGTCTTGTGGCAAGTTTTAACCACAAGAAAGTATACCATCCAGCATCCTTCTGAATGTTCACATTCCAGAGAATTCCATATTATCATTAAGTCAAACATCTCTTCAGTTAAAACAGGAAAGCATCAAATACATGAGATGGTTGTGGGTTTTGTTGTTGTTGTTTTAAACAAATTTGAATACTTGGAAATGAAAATTCAAAATTTAGATTTTAAATTGTGGAGTTGAAGTTGCATTTTAGCAAAGGATTTCAATTTGACCAGTAATGTATTGTCAGCTTCCACATTTCCAGTAAGTCATTCTCTCAAGGCTGCGGTTGCTTCAACTGCATCTATTTTCATTTTAGTATGTCTTCAATGAATTCTACTGTTGACACTTACCAGTGAATTATCATGTGATTAAAAGGTGGTCCAGAAACAATAACAATTCATACTGAATATTACCACACATCAAAATATTTTCCTTTCTTTTCCAAACTTGTTGATCTGAATTTCTACGCTAGTGCTGGCTTAGCTCTCCTTAATGAGTTCTTTAATTTCCCTGAAAATAGTCCTTCCAAAATCTTCAGTTTTACAGGCAGGCGCCAACCGCATGTGCTGAATTCTTCAGCTGCTGGGAAAAAATAGCTCCAGCATTTAATCTTATAGATACATCAGTGCATCCCATTAACACAGTCTGATTTGCAGCCAGCTACCTTGGCTTGCCATTATACACTCATGCATCATACCTAAGCAGCTCAAAGCTGACACCGATCTTCTCACCTCATAGTATGGAGACTATGCCTGAATTTTCTTAGTCCATCTTTAATGCAGTGCTATCTATAATTTCCTTTGCTTAAACCATACCACTTGGAAAAATGTCCAAAGTACTGATCTTTCAAAATGTTACTTCTTTTCCCGATTTCCTTTCCAGAAGGAAATCCTTCTGCTTAGTTGTATTTTGGTGCTAGCTGCAAGACACTTTGGTGACTGAATTACTTCAGTATAAAGAGTGCTCATAATTTAATCATATTCTATCTTTTAGTCTGAAAGCTTTGAACATTTGTCAAAATGAAGTTGTTTGGTATATGTGGGCTGCTTAGTGTCTTCTAGAATTTTTCAAACTTTTTTATTTGCTCCTGTCATTTCCTGGAACTTTGAAAGACCTCCATGAAACAAGAGCAAGAATTAATCTCAATTTCTGTCTGGGACCTCCTCATATAAGCTTTTAAACCACCTGCATATTAACATAGACTAACATACACTTCAGAGAAAGAATTTAGAAGGAACAAAAGGAAAGGATCAGGGATAGCCAGTTCAGTGAGGCTTTGGCTTTTGTAATGAAAGACCTCTATAATGTTAGGAAGATTTTTATCTTCCGAGTAAGTTCATCAATATACAATTTAATAATCATTAACAGTTTAAATACTCACAGAACGCTTGCATACAACTTCAATACATAGTAATTTGGGGAAATAGTGGTAGTTTTTGTTTACAGTGAAGATTCTGATGAAAGAAAGCCTTTGATCAGTGCCACCCCAACAGGGCTTTGGTTTTCTTTATTTGGGAAAGCATGCTGCTTCCATTAAAACTAGAAAGGTGGGTCATTTGGTTACTTCATGGAATTCAGATCATGAAAGCACTGTCTGTTATGGGAATTTGTGTTCCAGTAGGAAGTCTTGCAGAGCAGTCTCTTGCTCTTGTAGAAAGTGATATCAAAACACATTGCAGTAACTTCGGCAGCATTAATTGTAAACAGCACATATAATTTGCCTGAATACACTATGAGCAGCTTAGGTCAGTCAGACTTGGAGACTTTTTAATTTCTTTAAATGAAATGGGAAACTTTGAATATACAGGGAGGAAAAAACAGGAGTTCTACATCATTTTTTTTTTTTTAATTTACTTAATTTCTACTTTATTTCATTTTTATGTATGCCATGCAGGGAATTTTAATGTAAAAGGGCTGCTTTAAAAGTAATGCTTCCTATTTTATAGTGTTGACCTGCAACATCAGAGGCAGATGTTGTGCTTTGTCAGTAGAGGTTAAACCTTCCCACCAATACTCCATTACATTTTGTTGCTGTGTGACAGATGGCAGTACAGGGACAGTCTGACACAATGGCGTCTCACGAAGAAGCGTGTAGAAAGCAAAGGTGTGTTACTGAATTCCTCCATGCAGAAAAAATAGTATCCACTGACATTTGCTGACACTCGCTCAACATTTACGGAGACTAAACAGCAGATGTGAACACAGAGAGGCAGTGGGTGGTGTGTTTCAACAGTGGTGGCAGCAATGTGGAAGACAAACCATGTTCTGGAAGGCCATGCAGATTTTCAAGAGTGTGAGATACGGAATTTTTTTCATCACTGATGAAAATGCATAGCTGAAGGTGGTGTCTATGTTAAAAATAGTGTTTTGTAACTGAGAATTTGCTCTATCAAATTCTGTTTTTGTACTTTTAGTATGTGTTCTAGATTCCATGGAAATAAATGAGAAACATTACTTTCATAGTGATCTACTATCATTAAATGTACAACAAATGAAAAACAAAGTTGCAGTGTGGTTTTAAGTGTAAATGGAAAATGAACACACAAAACCATCAAAACCACACATCCTGCCCTAACCAATGACTAAAATGGTAGAATACTATCTTTACATAAGCTACATGATTTTTAATATTTGCTTTATAGTTTCAGATTAAATTCCGATTTATTTTGACCCAAAACAACTTGTTCATTTTGCATGTAAACAACAGCTTTCTAGGACACAGTAGAGTTTTCTAAAAGATACATACCACCATACAGGGAAAATAAATAAACAAACAAACAAATAAATAAATAAATCAGGAGTGAATTCCTCAATAAATAAAA
Source organism: Bambusicola thoracicus (assembly GCA_002909625.1). Classification (NCBI taxonomy): domain Eukaryota; kingdom Metazoa; phylum Chordata; class Aves; order Galliformes; family Phasianidae; genus Bambusicola; species Bambusicola thoracicus. The sequence continues at coordinate 9,584 of PPHD01018439.1, forward strand.
TGAGATTAAGACCCACTTGAACTCTGCAATACTATATCTAAGAGCAGGGAATTTAAGATTTAAATTCATAAGGGACTTAACAGCAATTGTATGCTAGCTTTGTTTCTGATACATATGACATGGAACTGGAGTCATGAGGACTAGTACATTCATGACCACAAACAACCTTTTAACTATTTATCATTCATCAACAGTTTTGCGAAAGGTAGTTTGAAGATTCACTGTTCAAATGAATATATATATATACACACATAAATAAGCATGTGCACAGATTTGTTTGTGTGCAGATCTATACAGACTGAGACATAAAAACAAATATTACACTTTAAAAATTACTTATGTGTAGAAAAAGCAAGCACAAACCACTGGATTCACATAGACATGTTCTGTCAAAATAAGTGTGGTTTTGGCTATTCTCAATGTTAAAACAGTTACAAATTAAGAAAGAACACAGAAAAAAAATAAAACACTAGGGCAAATTTTGAACTGGTTTACACTATACAGAGACAATGAAAGTGTGAAGAGGTGTAGAATTTATGCTGTTTAATGCCTAGTTGTAGGATAGTATTAAGAAGAGAACAAGTGCATTTCAGAGAAAATGTGCAAGTACTGCTTTATAGTGCATGCCCATGATAATAACAATTACTTTTTAAATAGTTCTTTTGAATTTTAATCTGAGCATCATATCCCAGCTTTCCACTCATTTTCTCCCTTCATATTCTCCAAGTCTCTTTCTGTTATCCATGTCCTGATTAGAGTCAGAAAGCACTGGAGTGTGAACAAGTACAGATGGTAAATCAAGCACAACAGAAACTTGAAAAACTGCCCTTGCCAAGAAAACCATATTATCCCATGTTTACCAGTTCTACAAAACAGAACCATATAAATAGCATATTTTCCCCCTATTTATGTCTGCATAACTAATCTAGCAAAATGAAGTTTTTTTAAAATTCTAAATTATAAATGAAAAAAAAAATGAAGCTTGTAAAAGAGGCCAGCTATAAGAGAAAATATTCTTTAAAGCTTTTGAAACTGGTAAAGGATTTTTTTTTTTTCTGCAATAGAATAAGTAAAAGAATCCAGGATGATACTGAAATGTACTGAAATGATAGGGCCTAAAAACATTTAATGTCTGCCTTAGGAAATTATGGTTTGGTTCAGATACAGATCAGTATGGTACTGGTGGTTTTCTGTGGTAGTAGGGAAAAAGAAGAAAAATCTTCACTAGAATATTGTTTGCTGAAGCATTATTCAAGAAGAGAGGGAAACAAAAAGAAATGAAATACTTTTCTTGAAGAAAAAAATCAGCCTTCAACTGTCCATCTGTCCAAAATCTAAACAGAAGTAGATTCACATTTTTCCTTTTTTGTCTAAATTTATTTTTGTTTGAAAGAAACATTGGAAGAAGTAGAAAGGCAACGTATCTACATATTATCTATATTCTCTATCTTTAATCCATTAGTTTTTTAAGAATGAATGCTCTTTGGAAGCGAAGCTAAATATATTGTTACAAAGCAATATGATGCATAGCATATTAAAAACTAACAGAACAACGGCTTCCAAGACCTACAGAAAATAAATAAATAAATAAATAAATAGTACATCCCACAAAATTAATGTTGTTTTTCTTTATATATATATCTCTTTTAACATTTGGTAACATAGGCTATGAACAAATTTTAACACAACATCAATTTCCTATATAATTAGTGCTTTTGATTTTTAGTTTTAATACTTACAAGATAAAAATACATCATATGTGATTTATTGCATACCCAATTTCCAGGGCAGAGGTTGAGTGTGAAAGCAGTTGAAGGCTTTTTAAGGATGTCAGATGATAAACTTACCTTAATGAATACAATGATAATCACTTCTGTAATTCTAAATTTTATGTTTACTATGCCCTTAAAGTATCGTATTTTTTCCTTCTTCAGTGCATGTATTCATAATATTAATATCATTTTTATATATCACCATCAGAGTACAAACTTTAATGACGATTTCAGTGGTTGTATTTAATGACTGTAGTGTCAGTGTTCTGGCTCAAACAGGTTTCAATAAATAAATAATGCTGCCTGTCAGACAAATTTGTTCAATTGTCAAAACCTCTAAGTGAAAGCCAACTATTGGCAGCAGTGTTCCTTTATTCTGTACAAATCCTTCAGTGTGCTTAAGCCGAATGGTGCACAAAAAACCTTTAAGGAGTCAATTTCACGCAATCTTTTTTCATCCATTTTATTTAATATATATTTTTAAATGTTAGCTAAGCTTGGAGATAGTAATGTGATTTTGAATAATCATCCCACTAAACTCTAAAAAATATATCAGATCCGATTAAGGAGATCATATATTTCTCAGAATAATTTCCTGTCTTTATGTCTTTATTACAATTTGTGTAATCATACAGAATAAGCAAAATCTCAAAAAAGTTTGTAGAATCTTATCCGACTTAAGTTGTATCATCCACGGCTAACATGTCAGAAGGACTAACAACATATTCACTTTTTAAATACTATAACCTTACCAGTATTTCTGTAGCCAGAGAAGTCATTAGTACACAAAAGAGGGTTATTTTACCTAATCACTGAAGATGTAAAATTTATGTTAAAATCATCTAAAGGTGAAAAATATGTGCTCATATTTATTGGATTTTTTTTCATTCTATTTTTATTCATTAAAGTACATAAACTTGAAAAGTTTTTTGAGCATACCCGTATTTGGATAAATTGATATAAGGTATAGGAGGGAGCACTGCATTCATTTCTAGTGAAGAAACAAAGCTTTGTGTACAATTTGCATTACTATATTTTTCCCTACACTACTTTATTCAGGTATTGGTGTACTCTGCTTTAAACATACTGATGCAAAAACATCTGCACATATGCATTAATTTATTTTGATACATGTAAGTATTCCCGTTATCTTTTAGCTAACTGAAATGACATTTGCTCCTTCTTGATAGTAAAAGCGGTCTGAATTCTCCTAAAAACATTTTGTGTTACTGTAGCAACAGTGATTTGAAAGCTGATCATTACCCAGAAATCTATGACTAGTTTTTAAGACTAGGAAAGAACAGCACTAGAGAAAATGTGTCAAATAGTATATAATGTATATAAGTAAACCTGTCTAGACAGAAAGAACTACCACGTTCCTATTAGGAACAGGCTGCAGAATCATGGAAACATAGAGTTAGAAGGGACCTTTAAAGGTCATCAAATCCAACTCCCCTGCAGTGATCAAGGACATGCACAACTCAATCAGGTTCCCAAGCCTTGATTCAGCCTCACCTTGAAAGTCTCCATGGACAGGGCATCAACCATATCTCTGGGCAACCTTTTCTAGTGCTTCACCACCCTCGCTCTAAAAGATTTTTTCCTTATATCTAACCTAAATCTTCCCTCTTTGAGCTTGAAGCCATTTCCCCTTGTTTTGTCACCACATACCCTGCTAAAGAGTCTTTCCCCTTCTTTCCTGTATCTTCCTTTTAGATATTGAAAGGCCATTATCAGGTTACCCTGCAGTCTTCTCCAAAGTGGGCTACTAAAATCTCAATAGAACAAGAAACATTAAAACATTTCACGATATTTATATATTTATTTTATTGTGGTAGAACTTTATGAAAGAAACAGCACGTAATAGTTAAAAACAAAATAAAACAAAACACTTTTATGAAGACTTTTGACAATCAAACTTGACTTAATGCAATGCTAGTGTTACTGTGCAACACCTTTCTAACGACCACAACTCACTCACTGGTGCAGAGGAGTGATCTGATGTCTTGGGCACTGGGCAGCCATTCACAGCAGGAAAACAGTTTCAAAAATGAGGATGGAGACTTAGGAATCCTGAAGAATAGGTATAAACGATAATTTTGAATATACTGGAAAGACTGTAGTTAAATTTCTCCTATAATTATACCTCAAAACATTCCCTAAAAACAAACAAACAAACAATTTAAGATTATTTAATATTAATTAGAATGGAAAAGAATTAGAAGGTATCAGAAGTAGCTTACCATGTAGGAAAAGAAAATCCATTTGTTTTGCAATAAAAGAAAATATTTTATCTAAGAAGAAGCTAACCTTGATCCACATAAACATATTTCCTGAGTTGTATTTTTAACCTAATGTGCACAAATGTGTGGTCTTTAAGATCTTTAAGATAAAATATTCCTTAAAGAAGAGGAGAAATAAAATGAAGACAATGTTCAGTTCAAAACTGTAAATAAAAGACAGACAATTTTTAATAAGCTCTGTAAGTCAAGCACTGTTAACTTTCTGGTGGTACAGTTTAGATTTTTCCAGAAATAAATCACCAATTGTATCCCCATTCATTATATTATTCCTGCTAGAGGAAAAAAAAAAAAAAAAAAAGTTAGAAAATTATCTATTTACTTATCTATCTATTTATTTGTTTATCTCCCCCGCACCCATTATGAAAATTATATTTTGTTCAGTAACTCAGGGTTGGATAAACAAAGATGAAGAACAGAGGTTCTCTGCTTAATTACAGACATGGATTCACAGCATCCAGACCCTCTAATATGAACAAAAATAATCTAATTTTCAGGCTACATTATGATGTATTTTCAGGCAGATTGAGAAAACTGTTTAATGATTCTGTTCCACCTTCCTAAAAGGAACTGCAATAGTTAAATCATCAGCAAGAGGAATCAAAGCACCTCTTCAATTTCCAATATGAAATTCAGCATACATTTCCTTGGATATAGAGTATATACTAATTGCATTGGTGAACATAAAATCTTAGACTACTTCTAAGCATAAATCAAGAAAAAAAAAATAGTAAATGCCATAGCAACAAGCTAGATACATAGAACTTATCAAAGTACTTTCCTGTCGACTCTACAGTGTCTAAGGCCCAACAAATTGAACTGGAACTTTTTAGGAATGTTATGTCAATATAAAAAAAACCCTATATATTGTATTAAAAAAAAACTAAAACAAAA
>PPHD01018440.1:0-14548 GCA_002909625.1 Bambusicola thoracicus
CATCAAGGGCTGATGGGACTGCCTTATGTTCTGCACATTCATCAGAGTGGAGTGTGTGCAACATCACAGCTCATCCTGAATCACAGAATCATTGGGGTTGGAAGGGACTTCTGGGGCTCATCGAGTCCAACCCCCTGCCAAAGCACATTCTGTACAGTAGGTTGCACAGGAACTTGAAGCCTTTTGCCATTGCTTGGCAGAGATGCAAATCCAAGGCATGAGTGGCAGCAGTCAGCTATCTGGCACTGCATAGCTCTACATCTCACCATTGTGATAGCAGCTATTTGCCTCTTATTGGATGCAGGTGGTCTGCAGAAAACAGTGGCTGTGATTTCATCAGAGCAGGTGAGTCACTCTATCAGCTTGCTGCTGCCTTGCAGTTAGACATGCCCTTGCTTTCTGCTGGGTGGATGCACTGAGTCAGCCCAGTATGGACTACCTGGGGAGGCACAGAGCCAGTGCAGGGTGAGCGGTGGGAATGCACAGCCAGAAGGGGAAAGAGGAAGCCAGGGCCTCCGCTGCTGGCAGCAGTGTGATTAAATCACCTCATCCGAGGCTGCAGACTCAGCAAAACAACTCATTTGGCTTTGAGATTGGCATAAAGCACAAATAGGGAATCCTCCCTTCAAAGCTTCTTCAGGAGATATGTGGGTGGGAAGGGGCGAAAGACCTTCAGCAAGTGGTGCATCCTACACCTCCTTCATGGAAGCTCTCCTACAAGCTTTTCATTCAAACAGCAAAGCCATGACAGTTTGCTATTTCTTAGACTGTAAATTAAAGCAGAAAAAAAAAATCCTAACATGTTCACGCCAGCACAAGTCTCAATCATTCATGCTATTATCACTGTTAGCTCTGTTAGGGAACAGAATAATAGCAAGAAGCATCTTGTTGCCCTGTGAGATAGCTAAATTAGTGCCACTTGTTGCTGATGCTTCTCTCTCCAGGCGGGGTGCAGCTATCGGTCGTGTTTATCAGGTTGGAGAGTAGCACAGCAGTGTTATGAGCTTAACTCCCTAGCATCAGCTGACCAAAATGATAGCCGTGTGTTCTCATTTCAGCTGTGTGTGCCTTGGAGAGCACAGGTATTTCACAAGCACTTACACAGCAGAATATGTGCTGGAGCAGCAGAGGTAAACATCTTGAATTTAGGACTCTGAAAAAAAAACACAGGTAAGGCTTCAAGACACATACATGGGTGCTTTGCACTGACTTTAGAGGAATTCTGATGAAAATAAAGCATGTCTATTTAAGAGAGAAGGCACATAACCACCTCAGCAGTGTAGCAAGCTTCCTGGGGCTCTCTCCACTATGCTGTCTCCAACTCTTGAAATGAAGTGTTTCAAATTAGCAGTGAGAGCGCTTGCTGCAAGGTGTGCTGGGTGAAATATGCTGGCCTTCGTTACGGAAACACTGAGAATGTGGTCATGGGTGTCCCTTCAATCTTCTGAAGCCTTCAGCTCCATCAGAGAACTGAAGGCCAGCCACCAGGACAAAAGGTAACGTTACTAACAAAAGGCTGGGGTTGGTTATGAAGCCTATTTTTCTCAAATGCTGGCTTCCTCAGGTCTAGGGGAAGCCATCTCTGAACACCAGTCTGTTTTTGTGTGAGCGCGTGGCTGTGGTGCATGCAGCAATGAGTGTGATGCTGGGAGGAGGAGGACATGGAGGCAGGCAGTGGGACTGAGCTCTGGCTGAGTCAGTCACTGCTGTGCAAGTCCATGATGCTGTTCTGATTTTTACTGGCTGAGGTTCTACCTCATTATCCCAGAAAGAAATCGTAATTTAATTTGATAAGATCTTCAGGTAGGGAGGCAAAGGGTGTGGGTAGTGATTTACTCCTCTTTGAAATTATAATTATCATCTTTCATCTATTTAAAGACTCTTTATATTTACTTATGTAAGGCAGTCTAATATGGTCAAAGCCTCGTGGTTTTCGTTTCTCATGACTCAGACAAAACTGACCACAGCTCTAAAACCCTTCTCAACCTACTCATCATATTACGTTTTATTGTTCCTACCTTCCCTATTTTTGCAGCCTCCAGCTTGTTGAAAAAGCTGTTGCAGTGGTGCTTTGTTTTCCCCCACCTTGTCTGCACAGGGAAAATGCGTCATTTTGGAAAATCAGCCAGCTAACTTAGAGCTAGTTCAGCCAAGCTGGTGACTGTGGCATGAGTGTTTTTCAGTAAGCAGTCAAGCCAAGCATCCTGCACAGATGCACGGAGCCCATGCAGTGGGAACTGAGGGCACTACTTGGAGGTCTCGTGTAGGGTAAGAAACCTCCCAGCAGGGTCAGTGAAGAGCAACTGTGTTGTACACTGACATAAATGATAATCTCATGTAAAGAAGAGCTAACTCATTAAGGAATACAGTGCCCAAAGAGGCTGAAGCCTAGCATATACAAGATGTGTTCAAAAAGCATTAACCAAGACTGACTAGCTCATTTTTAATGCAGCTGTCTTTTGTTCATGCAAACTTCAAATTTAGGTTGAGCATCGTGTTACTTGGAGCGTGGGTGCAAAACTTTCTAATACAATGTGCTGCTAGTGTAGACAGAGCTTGGCTGGCTCAGCACTGCAATCACAACAGCCTCCTATTTGCATCCTGCTACCACCTCCCTTTGCGCTCCCACATCAGCTGGAAGCTCTTGTCTTCGTTGTGGCCATTTCTAATTCCTTCATCCTGCATTCCCAGTTCAAATGTTGCACTATAATCTTTAAATTCATTCTGTATTCTTCCTAAACTTCCTCATCCCTATCACCTTCTTCCACATCAGTGGGTACATTTGCTTTCTATGGCATGTATTATACTTATCATGGCCATTAGCTTTTTAAGTTTGGCTTGTATTGTTTTACTGTTTGTTAGTATTATTAGCAAGTTGCCATAAGCACCTGAGAATGCTAAATCCAGACCAAGACCACACAAGGCTGGTCTATGGCCAGGCCCCAGATCTCTTGCAGCTTCCAGCTGTAGATATGAGGAGGACACAGGCAAGTAGGAAGGAGTAGTGCAAAAAAGCAATGAGATAGCAATAAAGATTTGCATAGAATCATTACAGTTGGAAAAGACCAATAAGAACATCTTGTCCAACCACTATTTTGCCTCACCTTTTCAAGTTCTGGTTTGTAAGACAGGGCTAGTCTTCCCTCCTTGCTAGCACAGTGCATAGATGCTCAGGTCAGGAACTGGTCCAGAAGTTTGGGTCACTCCTGTGGTATACAGGATTGATTGCAATTAAGAAGGATGGAGCTGAGAGTACCCCTGTAATGAAGGTATGCAGTGTTAGTAGGCAGAATGTTATGAAGTTTCAACCTTTGCACCAGTGTCTGTATCTGAGGAAGCAGCAGCCTGTTCTGGATCAGTGGTAGAGCTCAGGCAGCATTAAAGAATTTAATAAGAATACTTTTTTTTTTTAATTTCTTAATAAATCCAATGTATGCCAGTTTGGGGAAAGAAAAACAACAACAAAAACGGTTGCAATTGTTTCAAAGCACAGATTATGAAGTGTAGAAAACTGGCAGGGAAAACTGAATACATCAGGGGCAAAAACTTGGAAAAGCTAGAAAAAGATTTTAAGAAAATCTGGTATAGAAAAAAAATACTTTAAGTCTTTAGTGATATAAAGAAGACATCGGGCCTTTTAGTTCTTATGGAACAAGTGTGTATATTGAACTTGGTGACCCCGACCCTATAGCTTTGTCCCCAGTCCACCCCAAAAGACAAGGAGTGAAAGGAAGAGGACATTGAAATAATTTGCCTGGATGTAGCTATGCTGAAAGCAGATGTGATAGGTTTGGAAAATAAGAGAGCTGAAGAGGGAAGAGGATGGTGTTCATTGAATTGTAATTCCCAGTTCCACAAGAGCCTCAGTGCCACGCTGAATGGAGGGCAATGAAATAATGAGGAGTCATAGTTACAGTGTTAGTTATGGTGGACCTCCCTTGCTTAAGTGGGAAATCCAGTGCCTAAATATGCTTGAGGATCTGAACCTCTGAAGCAGAACCCTCTGAACACAGCAAGTCATAGGAGCCTCTTCTGTGTGAGGAGTGAATGGGGAGTAGTGTGTGGGGTTGCAGCAGAGCATCCTGTCCCCATGGCAGAGGGGAGATCATAGAATCACTAAAATTGGAAAGACCACTAAGATCACTGAGTCCAACCATCAGTCCATGCCTTTGACCACTCTAGACTATGTCACCCAGTGCAACATCTCTTTTCTTGAACACCTCCAGGGATGGTGATTCCAGGTCACGCAGGATGTGCTGGCACCGAGTGCTGATGTTCTGGAGCAAAGTTAATTGCTCATGTCATCATTTTAGTTCTCCGGCCTTCCCACTAATGTTTCCTCTGTATTCCTTTGGTTTTGTGCGTGTGGCTTCCTCTGGTCCAGAAGTCTCTTATCTTCCCATCATGGCATCTTGATAGGCAGCAGACCAAGTAGGGTTCAGCACTAAGAAGTAGTTAGCATTTAGGTAGGTCTACCATCCAGAAGGTCTCTTATCTTCCCATCATGACACCTTGATAGGCAGTAGACCAAGTAGGATTCAGCTCTAAGAAGTAGTTAGCATTCAGATAGGTCAGGAGGGGGTTGTGCATGGCTGGGTTTTCCCAACTTCTTCTCAGAAACAAGTGTTGATAGAGCGAGGGCGGTGAAACTGCAAATACAAAATCAAACCACAGTCATGCTTCAGAGTTATGTGAGGGCAAGGAGGAGCTCACCTTGCACGTTTGCTCATTTGCTGGAAAGGGAAGTCATCAAATGCTGCCTAAAACTACAGAGCGTGCTGCAGCGAGCTCAGCGTTCGCTTCCCACTCCTCTCCCCTGCTGCACCAGGCCGGTCTCATAATCTGAAAAGTTTCCTCATTGTGGATGCAGTGTGTTCAATGCCTTTCTCCCTTCCTACAGCACACTTGCTGGTTCCTTATTTTCATTGTGGACTAATGTGTAGGTAGACTACTGTGTGCATGCATGTGTTTGTAAAGTTGTAGTTAGTACCTGTTTAAATCTGCGGGTATGTGATCTTGTAAGGAGTTTCATAATTTCTCCTGGAGTTTCCTTATGTGTAAAATGGAGATAATAACACGTAATTACCTACCTTGCAGGGATGTTGTAAGGACAAATTAACCAATGCATGTGTGGGTGTTTGCAGATGAAAAGCGTGATATTACGACTAAATACAATGATTGAATGTTGTAGAAGAGAGTTTGTGTTTGTTATGCTGATTGAATATGAGACGAGAGTGCCTTATGCGTGTTTATTTGTAGTGAAGTACCAAGTATTTGTGGAAGGTGGGAAACAGGAAGCTGAGTTTGGAGCAAGTGTCAAAGAGATGGTTAAATATAATCCTTATATGTTACTGACCTTCTCTTCACTGAGGCTGATGCCAAACAAGGGAGAAGGCAACAGAAAAACAAAAACAGGGCCAAGCTATAGAAGAAGGGAATTAAAATAAAATACAATTAAAGATCATGATCTCAAAGAACAACAATGCATAAACTGAATAGGAAAATAAAAGCTAGGGTAAATGAGGACAAGGGAGAGAAAAGAAACCTCAGGGATTCATGATGTGGGATTATCTCAGTACATAAAGTTATGAAAAGTAAACATCAATTTAAGAGACATCACAAACGCTTGATGGAAAGCATATGCGGGAAAAGAAAAAGAGTGGAGTGGAAAGGAAGAAAGGAGGAGATGTGCTTAATTATTTCTTGTTTTCATTAAATGTAACAGCATTATTCTTGTATTTCTTATGCTTTGTTGAGAGGCACTTCTTTAGAAACCTTAAAGGTGGTGTCAAGTATTTCTGGAACTTGTTCCACGTGTTCCAGAAGCAGATTGGTGAGGGTTAAGGTACGGATGCTTTTGTCAGCCTGAGAATGGCTCTGTCTGGTTTCATTTGGCTTCCATGACTTCTCTGAAAATTAATGGAACAAATTCATTTCCATCGACTCCAGCGAAGCTGTACCAGGAGTGAATCAGATCCATTCTCCCTGCTAAATGCATCTGTCTCTGCTGCCTTGTGAAGCTCTGATCCAAAATCTATTTCAGGTTAAACCTGGAAAACTTTGTGATTAAACACAAAGAAATAATACCGAAGATGTTTACGATCTCTCACAGAGCATGGTATGTGGGTGTGTGAGCTGTCTGGAGGACTGGTGAGGGCAGGTGGAACACAAGAAGGACCAAGGGGTGAAAATCCACCATGCTGCAAAGCTCAAGGAACAGGCTGACATTCTTTGCAAACTGACCAGAGTTGGAATGAGAATCATTGGCCAACATCTTTGTGGGGTCCTGTGGCCGGTTTCCCTTTGCTGCCTCTTTTTTTCCCTCTCTCATCCCTGCTCTCCAAATCCAGGATAGCTCCTGTTCTTCGCTTGGTTTCACATCTCTTCCTTGCACCCCAACACTTATTTTAGGCTGACGCAACCTCACCTCAGCATTCTGACCCAAATTAATCTTTTGTGTAATTCAACTGACTAAAATTGACGTAAATGAAGTTACATCAGAGCTGAAATTAGCCCAGTGTGACTAAAATAGCACCTGTCTTGTCTACCAAACCATTGCTTGTTTATTCTCCACCTCCACCCACATACCATGGTGTTAGTATTTCTTTCTTTCTCTTCCCTGTTCCCATTTCTCTGCAAAGAACAGGCTGTGATCTTGGTGGTCCTCTTCAACATCTGGCTTTGTTTCACCTCCAGCGCAGAGGCTGTCGGTCTGTGTTAGAAGAGGTGCCTTGCCTGTGTCCAAGTCCTCTTCCAAAACCAACTGTTTTCCATCATCCATCGGATTTTGCTGTCTTTCATGTTACAGATTAGCCTGGTTGCAGTGGGCGCCTCACGTGCTTGTTGTACTGGCAATCTTACTCCAAGAAAACTTCAAGTCAGTGAGCTGAGACTTGCAAAGGCAGCGTAGCAGGATGGTGGCAGAGCTATGGATGTTAAACTTCAAGCTTCTCTTCCTCTTCTATGATTAGATTTCTGCCAACATAGCATTTCTTATCCTCTCTTACAGGCCTTATCTTTGGGCCTTTAACCTCATTCGTGTTTTAACCTTCTCCTTCATAGTCTTTCTTATACCCTCCGATTTCTTTCAGCTTCCTCTTGCAAGGGGAGGCTTTCTCCTTTCCTCTTGCAAAAACCCTGGCTGCTTCCATCCCATTTCTCTCTGGCTGATCCGTGTTTTGTTTGGCAGTGTGCTCCACCGTTCCCATCTGGGTATCTCTCTGGGGCAAGGATTTATTCCATAATTGCACTAGCTTATTTATTACCATGGCATACACATTTGCAGTATTATACAAACTGTAAAGGCTTCTAGTTCTAAAGGTCACCATTGGCATACCTTGTATTTACCTTCCCAAGGCAGATGAGCTCAGAACAAAAGGGACCAGCAAGCCATTGAGAAGATGAAGGCAGGGAATCATCCTGATCTAATTTACTAGGTCAGCATTCATAAAAGTAACTTAGCTAGTGCTGCAAACAAACAACCCAGTGCAAACTCACCCTGCTCCAGACAACTTAATTAATTCCTCTGCAGTGTTGTGGATTCCCATGACAGTATATGGCTGCATATATACTGAAGCCTAGGGGGCATTTTTGTGCTGAACACCCAGAGCAGGAGCTATTTACCTTTCTCAGTGTCAGGCTGGCCCATCCTCCCATACTGGTACTTGTGTACAGCCCTTCTCATTCTTCTGCAGGTGTCAGAGCTGCCTCTGGTCTGGCATACTGAGTGTCAGCTGAAGCTTCCTGGGGGTGATGGACACAGGCTGTGACACTGCTCTGTCATGACAGATAAGGCCAAAAGCTTCCAAGAGCCTTTCTGCAGCTAATGCTCTTGGATGGAAAGGCCCTGTGCCACCTGGCTACCAAGGCCACCAGTACATCCCTCCTATTGCCTGCCACAGTGTTACCCCAAGCATTGGCAAGAGTGATGCTTGAGCTGTAATTTGCTATTCACATTGCCCTGCAGTGTTGAAAGAGGATCACGGGGCAATTACCTGACATGAGAGGATGAAATGACTCCACTACATCCCATATGCAACTTGCAGGAAGAGAATAAATTAAATGTTTGTGGAAAAAATGCAAAGTGCTAAGCCATTAGTTGCAGCCCTTCCCAAGATCATCCGCTGTCTAATTGCATTTCCTGCCTTACTGTGGCTTAGGTCAACTGTCAGCATGGTGGGGGGGAAAAATCCAATCAGCGCTTCCTCTACTAATTGGCATCCTCAACACAGTGGATGTACAGCCATGAAGGCTGGGCTCTGTCATCCTGCCTGTCAGAGCAGAAATATTCCAGGAGGGGCTGGGATCTGCCACAGGCTGTGTGCTTCCCCAGGGATGCAGTTGCCTCTCCAGCAGAAGGAAATAAAGACAGAAAGGTGGGGAAGGAGAAAGTTGGGGGTCTGACAGGCAGAAGCATGTTATTGAGCCAGCCTTGCTGGAAGAATAAAAGGAAAAATGCCCATAGTCATTCTCAAGGTAAGATTTTTGAAAGATGCCACAAAAGGATGAGAGGGCAAATATGAAAGAGCAGTTGAGGGAGATAGGTTAAACAAATGAATAAAGATCTGCGGATTCTCCATCCCCAGAAGAAAAGAGAGAAAAAAAACACCATGGGCAAGCTCAGAGATGTGGTTTATTTCTGCTACAGCTCCTTCTCTACCTCCCTTCCTCCTGTGAGTGCTAACATGGTAACGTTCTGCAGCCTCAAAGCAGGGTGTGAGTTGGGGCAATCTGTCTGAAAACCATCCCTTTGAAGAAAGGAATCTTAAATGTGATGACCAAAGTGATGAGATACAAACAATGAGAATAGCCCATGAATCTGGATTCAATCAGAATCCATTTGATTATTTTCAAACCTCTAAGGCTGAAAGTAATAAACTTCCCTAAGAAAGATGCAGCTTGTTTTAAAATGAGCAGTGACGTTTTGATTAAATGAGTTGCAAAAGAAATGGGTCTAAAAACAGTCACTGGAGGAACGTAAGTGCATTATGTATTGGGGTTTTGCTCTAGGAAGAATTCAAAACCAGATCCTTCTGTTGCTGCTGATCTGAAAATACTGACATTGGTGTGACTTCACTTGCACTCACCCAAGCCATGACTTTGCTGGATGGAAACACGGGAGCAAAGAGGGGAGAAGCATCCTGTGGATCTGCTGGTGCTTCTGAGTGAGCAGGTAACCTCCTGTACATCACTTCTATGGAGGCTTTTAGGTTAAATAAGTACCAGAGGCCAACATGTTCTGGCTAAGAAAGGACATCTTCCAAACCCGATAAGCTCAGTTCTACCACATCTTGATACCTAGCTCTTAATGTTCATGAATAACAAATCAGTTCATTCCGTCACCATCACTGAGTCCACGCTTCAGCCTTCTGCATCTCCTTTTGGAGTGGTCCATTTTTTCTTTCCTATGCTGCTCCATTCATATGGTTTTGCTTTTATTGTGAGGATCAGTTTGCTTCCTACTTGTTTATTGTTGTAGTTTAAGGATCACATTAATTTCAAAGTATTCTAGTAATGATTAGCAGTCTAATAGTCTAATGAGTAAGCCTCACAGTTTTATTCTTTCCTTCTCCTTATACAAAACAGGATTTTTTATGTGTGGTTTGCTTTATCTTGCTCTTTAAGCTTCTAGGTCAGCTGAAGCACTGTGGGCCCCAGAGCCTCATCTCAGCTTCCCATTACTGCTATCCTCCACTGACTGTGCAGATTTTTATTGAATTTGTTCATTCTCAGACAAATGATTTCTCTCTTGCATTCCCTCCACTGACTCTCTCTTATCCACCATACCATACCTGAACATCTCCTTGCTATCAGCATGTAACTCCATCTAGCCTGTATCTTCTACCCCATAGAATCAGAGAATATCCCAAGCTGACCTGTAAGGACCACCACGTCCAACTCCCAGCTTTACACGGGAGCACCCCAAATCCATACAGTACGTCTGAGTGTACTGTCCAAACACTTCTCAAACTCCAGCAGCTTGGGGCCACAACAGTGGCTGTGGGGAGCCTGTTCCATGCCCAACCACTCTCTGGTACAGAACCTTTTCCTAACATCCAACGTGGTCACCCCCCAACAGCTCCATGCCATTCCTTCAGGTCCTGTTACTTGCGTCCCGTTGTCTATGAAGTACACTGTGCTGTGAGAGTTGCATTGTTAGAGCTGCACTAAGCATCCTGTTCAGACACTACACAGTTTATTCTTCAGTATTTTCTTTCCCGACATCTTCTATTTAGAGCTTAGCTCATTTGTGAAGAGACTTTACAGCTATCTGGCTCCTCATCCTCTTTGCAGAAGCCAAAGCAAATGTAGGAGACGCTGCTGTTTTTTTTTCTGGTTCGTTGGTTGTGTTTGCTTTTTCTGTTTGGTTGGTTGTGGGGTTTTTTAAGCTCTTCCTTGTAGCACTTCTGTGAAACACAGCAATATTATCTTCATTTTACAGATAGGGATCTGAGGCACAACAGATGACCTGGCTGAGGCCCCTCTGTGTTCTGAACTGAAACCAGTTATGAGCTTTTGCTTCTACGGCAGTTGAAAGATCAAGAAAGAGGCATGGGTCAGCATGATTTCTTATAGGAAACTGCCTCAAAGTGTTGCCCTGTAAATGGGAGCAGCCAGGGAAAACAGCTACAGGCCTTTCTGCGTGCGCTCAGTCAGCAAATACCTCACTTCAAGAAATGAGCCTGCAAACACAGTTGCTCCTTTCTGCTCACTTCAGAGGATTCTATACCTATTTACTCTCACATGGAAACAACAGCTGAAAGACTGAGTGGGAGGCCAGAAGCACTTGACTCAGTTGCAGCAGTTCTCCAATTCAGCAGCTAGGTTTTTCTCCCTGAGGCAGCGTAATATGACAGAAAGGAAGCATCTGAAAGCTTTTCTTCATCATCCAGATTGCAGCCCTGTCACTGCTGCAGAGGTGACACACCTACCCTCCACTGCCTGCAGCTCCCCAGCTCGCTGGAGGGAGAACAGTGAAGGCAAAAGCTTTTTTCCACTTCGCCCTGAAATCACCTTGTTTCAGAGTTGTTAGCTCTGCCAGCACCAGGACATGACTAACGCACCCATTCCTACCCCAGGTTGGCAGCCTTTACAAATGGAATTTCAGGCCCGAGACAGGCTTAGTGTGGCTGGCTGTGTGTGTAACATCCTTCCCACAAACTCCTGGATGCGGCCTGCAAGATAACAGATCAGTAAGATGCAATCTGCACCAAGCCTGCACAACGCTTGCTTTGGTACCAGCCAGCACAGGGAAGGAGTGGTGTTTTAGCACAACCTATTTACTTACTCTTCCTTTTTGAGACTGCAAAGTCGTGTATCCCACATCCATTGAGCTAGCCTCTTTTATTTGCAAAACTCATTTTTTAACCAGTTGCCACTTTTAATGAAAGAGCTGAAAGGCAGTAAGGTTAACTAGGGATGTTTTGGTAAATCATGTTGGTTTGTTTTGGAGGATCCCTTCTAACCCAAGCCATTCTACGATTCTATACTCCCCTTCAGAAAACTATCATAGAATGATCCTTTCTTTTTAATATTGCCCCGTGTTTTTATTCCTGTTTTGCATGTCAGTGTTGACTGCTCTTGGGAGAAAGAAGAAGTGAAGAGGAGGTGAGGGGAAAGGCATTGAGATTTTATTCCCTAAGAACTGAGTACCCAAAGTTGTTTAACAGGATCCTGCAGCAGTTTGTCACAAGCAAAACACTGCTGGGAGGTTTATCGAAGACTATCTCATGAGATGGGCTATTTAAGGACTGAAATTACACAGGAAGGATGGGTAAGAGAGATGTGTGGACGAGCACAGTTACAATTAATGCTAAATATAAGGTGTCATATCTTTATCTAAAGCACAACCTGCATTGCCTTGCAAAGGAAAGTGAAGCAATTAGGCCCAAGTAAGCAGAATATGCGTGGGAGGTGTTTGAAGGCAGTAGATTTAAAGCACTGTAATGGGGTTGGGGAGGGTTACAGTGAGAGGTAATATTTCCTGATAGGTTAGTTTACTTCCTTTGGAAAACGTTTTGGAACTAGACCAGAAATGTCAGGTAGACCTTAACCTGGACTTGGCTGGGACGACACCCAAGCAAAGGTCAAAAGAAAAACCCAACCCTGCCCAATCATAGGCATCCCCTTCAGTAAGTAATCCCCAGAAAAGAAAAGAATGATAAATCAAAGTTCTAATATCTAATCAAAGGTCTGCTTGGATTTGCAGCAGCCTCAGCCGATTCCTAAAGCAGGCTTCCCCCTTTTCCTTTCGCTTGAGCCAATGCTAAGGTCAGAGTGGAAAACCTGAGCTGAAACAGTAATGAACCTCATCTAGAGTGGAAACTGCAACTCACTTGTCAGCCCCAGCCAGGCGCAATTTCCCCTCCCTCTTTGCTATGTTTAGTGTCCAGTCCTGAAGGGCTGGGCTGTCTCTGGGACAGCGAGGGCAGTTTGTTTCCACAGTTCTTTTTGCCTGTCTTTTAGGTGAGGCTGTCAGCCAGAGGGTCAGGGTATATCAAAAGAGATTGAATCATCAGATTTTTTAAAACCTCATATGGAAAATACTCGTGTTTGGAATGTTTAGCTGGGAGAGCAGGTGGCAAGGGGGGACAACGACACCATGCGTGCATAGGAGAAGTGTCTCTCAGCTTTTGCACAGCTCCATGCCCCTATTTCTCATATCAACATACAGACAACACTTTGTCTTGTAGAGTGAGATGGGGGCTAAACATTTCATCACAGCAAGCTGAAAATCTCTGTTGCTTTCACTTGGATGTGGGAAACATTCACTTGCTTTTAAACATGAAACTAAACATGCATTTGTGAACCCACCGTTGCTTTCAAGTGGGAGTCTTAGCTGAACAGAAAATCTTACATTGTGCAGCTACAATTGAACAGAGCATCCCGGATTAAAGAGATTTTACTTAGCTCCACATGAAATAGCAGAGCTGATGGCAGCCTCTGGTACAGAAGGAAAAAAGCAGTTCAGTGAGTACTGGCACTAACAAAGCAGCATCTCCTGTGTATTTGTATATTGTGGCTGATTGACTGGGGTGTCTAGCATGGCATAAACTTCATTTGAAGATTTTCATACAGTTCAGGAACTTATTAGTGTTTCAACTTTTATGGAATCTTTGACGTCTAGTAAGGCGTGAACCCATAATGCAACTTTCCCTGTCAGGGGACTGTAACAGGGTCTATTTTTTGCTATCAGGCTCTTTATTTTCACAAAACCTGTAGGGGTGTAATTATGCCTCTGGCATCCTTATTTGAAATCAGCCAGTGGGTTCAGAAGTTAATAGAGATGGACAGACAAGCAGAGAGATGGAGACGCCACAGCCACAGAAGCCCTGTTTCCACAGTAATCAAGCAGAAGGGGCATATATTGAAATTATATTTTTTTAAGAGATTCGAAAGGCAGAGAAGTAGATTCTGCAAAGTGCAATTTCAAATTTTAAGTGAGTTTCATGACAGGAAAAGCTATCGATGACAGTCTGGAATGCTAAAACTCTCCATTTTAAGAGAGAACATCAAGGAAGAGCTCCAGTGCTTCACCTCCTCAAACAGACTCTGAGCACAGGCGATCGCTTACAGGGAGGAGACAAAGAGCGGCTCCTCCAGCTCTGTTCCTACAGTCTGTGCATTTTGTGTATGTGAGCAATTAGGGCTAATTACATATGAAAAGCCCCGCAAATGCCTCTGAATGTTTGTATATCACCACTACCTTGCTTTTATCCCCATTTCCTCGCTCATCTCTGTCTGGGCTGTCCTTGGGCTACAATGGGGAAGAAGTGCTTTTTATCCTTTGTGTATGCACTGCAGACCTTATTGGGGCCTGCATCTTGATTAGGGCCCCTAGCAACTATCACATACCACGCAAAATTAATCATTTAACATAACAGCCCCCAGTCTCTCAGCCGAGGCACGTGTGGGGCTATTTATTCACACTCCCAGTCAGAGTCTTGGAGCTGCGCAGTTTTATTCCCAGCTCTGACACCAGCCTGCTGGGCAGCCTTGGGCAATTCACTCTGTCATCCTCCTGCTTGTAAACAGGGCACCCCCCTCCTGCTTTTGGGGCTTTCTGGGAGCCACTGGGCTGCTCTTTTGGTGGGTTGGGAGGGGGCTGGCTAGCAGCCAGCTGGGCCCAATGCCCACTGCCATGGTCTGCCGGTGTTACATCATGCCTGGTGAATGCAGTCGAAAGAAAAGGAAAAAAGAAAAAAAAAATCAAAACCAAAAAACTCTTTTAAGTAGATTTTTGCATTCTCACACATCCACACTATAGGACAAGGGGGAATGGCTTTAAACTAAAAAAGGGGAGATTTAGGTGAGATGTTAGGGGGAAGTGCTCTGCTCAGAAGGCGGTGAGGCAGTGGCACAGCTGCCCAGAGAGCTGTGGTGCCCCATCCCTGGAGGTTCAAGGCCAGGTTGGATGGGGCCCTGGGCAGCCTGAGCTGGGTGGCAGCCCTGCCCACGGCACGGGGTGGGACTGGGTGAGGTATGAGGTCCCCTAAACGTAACCTAAGTCATTCCATGATTCTTCAGCAAGCCACGGCAGCAGCTCAAG
>PPHD01018441.1:0-14548 GCA_002909625.1 Bambusicola thoracicus
GCCCAGAGAGGTGGTGGAGTCACTGAACCTGGAGGTGTTCAAGGAACGTTTGGATGTTGTGTTGAGGGACATGGTTTAGCGAGACCTATTGGTGATGGGTGGAGAGTTGGACTGGGTGATCCTGTGGGTCTTTTCCAACCTTGGTGATTCTGCGATTCTATGATTCCATATTTGGCAGGCTACTAAGCTTTCTCCTTTTTTTCTATCTGAAAATATAATGGCAGATACTTGGAAAGGAAGTCTTTCATATACTACACATTAAACATGTGCAGAGTTTAAGGGAAGGAAACAGGAAGAAAGAAAGAAAAGATAAAGGAAAAGAAAAAAGATGCAATCTCACATCTGGTGCAGTTCAAACCCATACTCCTCTACCAGATGGAACTGTACAGACCAATGAGCATGGCTCAGAATTCCTCAGCTTTCAGAAAGTTTACCTTGGTATTTTAGTTAGGGAAAACTTCATCTCAGGAAATAAAAGCAAAATGGAGAACTTGGAGAGGGACAGATGGAAAAGAAGCAGTCTTTTCATGGCATAGGAAATTTCTTCCTCTTCTAGCTAAACTGATAATTTCCAAATTTCCTGGTAAGCTTGAGTCCACGATCCAAAATGTGCAAGTCTAATAGAGTGTCAGCCAAGACTAGCCAGTGAAGCTGCCCAGGAGCTTACTGAGCACACCAAAAGAGAAGCAGAGAACTCACTTACAGATATATACTGCAGCCATATTTCCTACCTAGAAGAAACCTAGCACTAATCTCTGCAGCCTAGAGTGAAATCATTGCAAGAGTTTTCCTATTTCATTCTCCACGCCTCAGTTTCAATGTAGGTTCTGCACATATTTCCCTAACATAGTTACTTTCACAGCGCAAGTAGGAAGGAAAAGATTTATGTGAACTCTTCATTGTTTGAAAGGTACCTATTTACATTTGCAACTGGCCCACTTAAGCTAAAATAGGGATGGTCTGCTTGTAAACATGAAGATACTTTAGGAAAATCTGTCACAGTAATAGAGTTCACTGCTCAGTTATGAATGGACACAGTTCTTGTTTCCCAGCTTCTCATAGCACTACTGCTAATATTTAGTTCTTTTGATATTTTTATCTCCTCTTAAAATGAGTTTCCACACTTACTTAATTTTGTATGGCATGAGCAAGAAGTGTCTGAGGCTCGGAGCAGTATATCATTTATAATACCTCTGCTAATTGAAGAAATGTGGGCCAAATCTAAATAGTATGTCAACTTCAGCAGTTTGGGGAAAATTATATGTCAGATACCATTACACTCACAGGATGTAGTAGGAGGAAATAGGCAGTAATCAATATGCTATATCATTGAATTGAGATTGACTTCTACTTGGCAATGAACCATTTGCTTATGTAGACACATCAGTCCTGTGTGTCAGTGGCTCAGTGAAAGCCAACTATCTTTGCTTAGAAGCTTTCATAATCCACCACTACTACAAGACCATTGGTTAAATAATGCTTGTTTTGTCCTTTTCATTTGCTTACTGGTGAGTTGAAATGGTTTTGAATCTATTATTTTTTCCACACTGAAATGGGTAAGAGTAGTACAAGTTGATAACAATTGTTCAGTACTTTATCAAACGACCTCTTTATCCCCAGCTATACTTCTACTCCACCACAGCAGCCACTAAATCATTCCCATCTGAACTCCCTTTCACTATGAATCATCCTACTAGTGAGGCATGCCTTCCCTCAAATCCAGAAACCAGGCCCTTCTGCTGTGGAGAGCTACCACCCCTTCAGCTCTCACACCCCATGTCTAGAACTGTATAATCCATGCTATGTGCCATGCATACTATGTTTCTGCAGCCACCCTTTATCAGCACTAATGCTACCAGGTTTTGGTTTGATTGGCCCATACAGATGAAGCAAAGCAGCAGCTGGGAGGAGCTATTTGATTAATAATAAATAGATACAAAGATTTATGATTAACATAGAACATCTTAATGATTTACCATAGCAGTGAAACCAATAGGCTGGTATTCCGATCCGATTTCTACAAATTTGTATAATCCTTGGGGTAAAACAATTTAATGTGCTGTCTCTTTTATAGTTACAAAAGGCCTTTCATATGATCAATTATACATAAGAGTATAATAAATGTAACTTTCTTCATACTAATCACATCTAACTTAAATTCTCTTGTCGGTCTTTGGAGTGTGTGTAGCATTCCCCATAAAGTTTTTAGTCTCAGCTCTTAGCAAAAGTTAATATACCCAGAACTTCCAAATAAATCATCTGCACAAGGGTCTTCACACTAGTAAAACTGTTCAGACAATGCCGATTTTTAGCAAAGCACTCCTTCTAGTCAAGCCCCTTGCTTAACACAACAAATTTGCTGCTTCTTAGGAAGGAGTTGTCTGGACGTTATGGTGCTGGATCTCTAAAGTTTTGGTAAGTAGTTTTGTATCAGTGCCATGACACAGAACAGTGAAAGACTAGCATAGCAATAATATAATAATATTTTGCTCCAGTAGATACATTCCAACAGTAAAACTCAGCTAGGAATTAGATCTACGTGAACACGTGCACAGACAAGCAGTCTCAAAAGCCATGTGGCTTATTAAAAGTTTCAAGTCAGAATTGCCATCTAATATAATTTTGGTTTCTAATTTCTGTGGAATTGCATTTCATAAAAGGAAAACTGTGTGAAGTCCTTCCGTCTGAAAGAGTGAGACAGGGAGGAGAAATAGAGAGAGAGAGAGGCAGGATATATACCTCACACACAGAAAAACAATCTTGGATTTACAAGATTATACAAGATTACAGCCCCTCTGTAGGGGACTATGATAAAGATGACAGCAGCAAGAAGCAACAAAAAAGAGACTGTGGAAAAAGTCTTCCACCAAGTTCAAGCTTGCTGTTTTACTACGTACAATGTTCTCTGGAATATGTACTCATACTGCAGTATGAGATGTATGCTCATTCATGACCAGACACCCACAGGGTGAGAAGGTAGTTGAAAAGCAACCAACACTACCTGAGTAGGTGAAAAAGGAGAAAATAGTATTGAGTATTTGAAGTCTGGAAAGAGAAGACCTGGAAAATAGCTGCAGATTCCTATAGTTTGTGAGCTGGGGACCTCCCGGTAAACCAGTTTCTGCAAATGTCATAAAGACTTTTGATCTCATAGAGAACAGCCTTTAATTTGTGATACTCTTCTTCACTTTTGAAAAAAAAAAGGAAAAAAAAAAGGAGAGAGATGAAAGATGCAATAAAGATCCCTCACAAGCAGGACTTTGGGACCTGTGTGCAAAAACATATGCGCAAGAAGTACATCCATGTGATATAATAAATGGCTTTGAAAAAAAAAGTGACTTAAATCTATTGAGAGATAGGGATTTCCCTCTGTTTTTTTTACAAGATACTGGGTTCAGGTTTTTCTTTTTAACCCCAAATGCCCAAAGTTCCTACTTTACAAGCAAAAGATCAAATTCAGCCATATTCACCAGATTCCAGGAACTGGCACTATAACAATTCTCCCCCTTCAGTGTTAAAGAGTCTTAAGAAAGTCAAAGTCACTTGACTAGCATAAATAACACTGAGTTAATTGCCTATCATACGGTTTTGTAGTATCTGCATGCACTGTCATCGGTGTACTGTTGTGAGTTGACCTGGCTTTTGAAAATATTGCCCTTAAAGTCTGGCACATTTTTGGAACCAGGCTGTCAGTGAAGGAAAAGTGAACTGGAACATCATAATCTGTTTCAAACATAGTAAAGAGAGAGACATCTGGTAGGCCACTTGGCAGTCAGCCAACAATGAAGACTTCAATTAAAATAATGAACATGTTCTCAGGAGTACGTCTCTGAACTGAAGAAGTTATAAGTCTCGTCTGCTTCTTGAAAGTTGGCTGTAAGTGGTAGCAGTAGGCTTCTGTCCTCTTGGTGTACTATGCATATTCTGCTGTTCCACAGGCCATAAAATCATAAAAAAAATACACCTGTAGAGGGTCAGAAACAACAATAACAAAATGTAAGTAAGTTAGAGGAGTAAGACTGGCGGTTTCACACTTCCCAGAGCCGTGTTAAAGCCAGGAAAAGTCCTCTGATCTACTGGAATTACTTTAACTTCCAAGTCAGGCTGGAAAAGCACTAACATGAGTTCATCCATAACCCATTTTGCAGGTGTCCTAGATAAGCCCAAGCTTTTCCTGTGAAATTAGTCAAGGTGTTGAGAGGTTTCCGACTATAAAAGCCAGGGCAGTCTAATTCACCTCCCAACACAAATCACCAGCTTCTACTGTCTTGGGTGTCTAACAAAGGGGCAGGTATTGTGCTGGCCATCACTTCCCAGAAGAATCACTAAAAAGGAAATCAATGCCCCAGCAGCAAGCCCTTTCAGGAACAAAGCAGTGAGGAAGGAGAGCTATATCAGGTGACAGTAGAGCACAGCACATTCCTGTTATTTTGGTTTCAAAGCTAATTCCTAGCTGTGATTTGGCTTATGGTCAGCAAGTGAATAAAATTCCAACAGTGGTGGCATCCAGATCTGGATGCCACTAACCTAGCCCATCAGTAACGAAAATGTGCAGCTAGAGCAGATTCTCATCACCTCATTTGCAGTGGAAAAAAAATGAACTGCAATAAAATGCACGCCCTAGCCCAATTTTGATATTTAAAAGAGCAGCAGATATCCAGTAGATGTGCTATATTTAAATAAGCGGTTGGACACAGCAAAATGTGTCACCTAATGAGGCAGCACAGAAGTTCCTTCATAGGACCATTTAAATTTGTAATGGTAATAGCTTTATGGCGTTGTGAGGTCATTACAATTTGAGATTAAGATGGCCAAACTGTTGCAGGGAAGATCTTTGGAGACCCTCTTACATAGCCATTATGAGCCTGTGTTACACACACAAAGTGATTTCAAGGCATGACTTGGAGAAGACCTCACTACAGTGCTCTTATGGTAAAATTACATTGCGAGACTACAATAGGAAATAAGACTGCAGTGCAAGTCTGTGGAGATTAGACTCAATTATGATGTCAAAACAAACTGAAACAATGTCAGTGCAAGTTATACCATTAAGGTTGAGGCTTAAACCTAGGAAAGCAAGGAAATTCTGTGTTAAACCTGCCACATTACCTTTAAATCACACCCTTGTGCTAAGGTGTTGAAGCAGGTAGAGACCCCTGTTAAATCATCTCACAGCTCTGGGTGTTGTTACATACTGCAGATGCTCTCTGTACAAAATCACTGTAGTTTCATTGCACAAATGCTTAAGTGATTAACCTGGAGTCTTTAACCTATAGCTGAAGATTCAATGAGATTCAGGGTTGGAGTGAGAGCTCCAGATTAACAGTTTATTTCACACGGTGTGCCTTGTGGCCAGATTTTATATGTGTAAAGGGCCTGATCCCTTCCACAAATAAACGGAACAGTTATGGCACTGTGAGATGAGATAGGAGTGGAGATTTCAATGTCATCATCTTTTTCATGATAATACCCAGAGCATTGATGAGCATTATGTACCACTGTGCCTGGAGTAGATAAAAATATACTAGGACATGCATCTCGCTTCTGACAGCGTACAGCCTGGCTTGATACAGGGGGCAAACAGGATAACTGACCACTGATTTTTGCAAGATGCTTTGTAAGGAAGGATCCCTGCTGAGTGAAAATTAGGCTTATACCTGGGCCAGCCCAGATGCAAAACATCTGTGGCCAAAAGGAGAACAGGAGGTTGAAACAAAGGTCTTCAAGTTATCCTGACTGATTCCCTGAAGGAAGAAACCCAGTGACCACAAAAGTTCCTCTTTTTAGCTTAAAAAACAAGTAAGCAAATAAACAAAGAAAAAAACCCAAACATTTTCTTCAAGTCAGCACACACTCTTTTGACTCAGATTTGAGGGACTTGGAAAATATTCAGCATTGCCATGTGAGGGGCCTTACACTTGCCCAGCTCAACATGGCTAATCTCAAGCACTGTGCTACCATAGCTCTTTCTCATTGCAGAAGAGCTTGTTCTCAGAACTGCTGTGTTGAACAATCCTTTGAGCAAGGATCACGTTAGGTATTCAAAACCAGTAGGATCAGGACCCAGAGGGCCAAATCCAGTTGGTGGTCTGAAGGGTAAAAGCTGTGCAGAAAATGTGAAGAGAGAAAAAGCTAAAGCTCTACCACTGTATTTCAGTGCTGGCAGTTACTTTCCATTTAACACATGCAGCTCACAGACTTTCCACAGGCTGAAGTGTTGGTTCTTCTGGATATTGGAACTACAAAAGTGTAAATGATGCTGGGCTGGATGTTTAGCTGACATCGGCTGGCTAATCCCCAGTGACTACAGTGGAGCTGCATCAATTTTTTTGCCAGCTATGGATGTGGCCCGTAAAACATGTCTGTCATTTCCTGGAGTGCATATCAACTGACAGAGAGCTGATAGCCTGTATGTTGACTTTTCTTTCAGGTCTTAGTACAGCTGTGCAAAACACCCTGTAGTGACCTTGCGGGGGCTCCCCAGACAGTTTATTTCTTCAAATTTGTTTCTCTTGTGTTTGGTGACTTCTGAGGCCTGTTCTGAGATCTGGCCTCAAACCAATGCAAACCCCAGCCCAGCTACTCCTGTATCAGCTCATTTTGTAATCCCAAGTTTCTTCCAGTGTCTGTACATCTGTCCAAATCATAGTGAACTAACCCTGAGTTCACCAAAACACGTGTAAGCCTTGGGTGAGCTTGTCTCAGGCTTGGGGGATTGTAACTGAACCTCTTAGGGTTTTGCTACAGGATTTTCATACAGCTTTAAATACATATCTACTGTGTGATTTTTTTTTCTAAGAGACATTCCTTCTGTTGCTTTATATTGGTATTATTCTCTGTGCTAATTATACTAGCATCACCATGTGCATATTGATACCATCAATTAGCATAAAGAGTCACTCCTCAAAAATACATGGCAGTGTCTCTCTGACTCATTTGCCATGAGGGTAATATAAGTGAAGTACAACACCATAATATACCATATTTAGCTCTGAGCTATAATCATCTTTATTAATTGCTTAATGTAGCAATGCTTACTGCAGGAAGTGCCATCCTGCATGGTCCCGATTAGCTCCTGCAAGGTACAAAGGGTTCACATCTCTCCCTTAAACCATGTGTGGGAATGTGAACTTCGGATCTATGAGGAAGAACTCCAAATTTTGCCAATTTGTGTGGTTAGTACAATCTGTGTCCCTGAATAAATGCAGCTAACAAGTGTGGTCATGTAAAAAGTGGAGGAAGGTGTGCAGATGGCTGTCAGTGACTAAGGAGCAAAAGGAGGAGCTGCTCATGACGGATAATACTCAAGGGCTTGTCGAAGAAAGTGAGTGCTGAAACAAACACCTACTCAGAACCTCAAAATAAGCCTGGAAAGTGGTTGTGCACTGTTTGTACCCTCAGTGAAAACCAATGTTACTCTCAAGAGCAAAATAAGGAGGCTAATGAAAGAGGTTATGATTTGGAGAGAAAAATAAAGGATGTGTAAAGCTGGGGGCAGCAGGAGAGAAAAGTAACTCAAAGAGAATCCCCAGATACCACAATGAGGGACCAGAGAAAAGTAATCTGCTGAGAGGCAACAGAGAGACTGCAGGAAGGGAACAAGACAAAAGAAACAGTAGGAGAGAATGAGATTGGGATGCAACAGGGAGCAACTGGGAGAGAGAAAATAGGAAATGCTGAAAATGTTCTGCCTTCAGAACTCAATTCAAAGATGCCTTCTGAAATGCCTTCTTAAGCTAATGCAAGGAGCACCAGCACTGGCTTTGTATACAAGTACCTAAAGTAGCACTGCTGGGAAATACCAAGCTCTTCCAAAAACAATTTAATTGCTTATCTCTGCTGAATTAGTACTTGAAAGGGGGACTGTTCCCTGAAGTTTTCTCATGACCGTGTCAGTCAGTGGTCAGGCTGGAGATTATGCTGTCGAACTCATGTCTGGATATGCAAAGACAGTATGACAATAACAAAATTGTTTGCTATATAACTAAATAAAACTATTTCCACTTGATTAACTTGCTGATGACTGGAAAGATATTCCTTTAAGAAAATGTCAGAGACAGTGCATATCTGTCAGAGTGATGGTCCTTGTTGCCAAGACCCATCCCACATGCTCAGGAGAAAGCAAAGTTTACATATGTCCCCCAACATTTGTCATCTGTCTGAGCAAGAAGAAAGTTTTAATCATTCACTGGCTCTAGACTGTGCACAGAAACTGTGCAAAAGAGTCATAGTGGGAAGACTACCAGACCTTAGTTCTCCTATCTTTGCCTTGGTATGTTTCTCAAAGACACAGACAAAACATTCTAAAACTCCTGTTGAGAAGAGTTGATGACTTGATCAAATGAGATCAAATAACTAGTGAGGTTAGTTGCATATTTAGAATCGTATTTATTTATATATATTCCAAGTCTGTGCATGTCCACACCCTAGGCAGTGACAAGATATATTTAAAGTTCATTGAAAAACCCAAACTATGATCTTCGGTGTCTCTAATAACTTCTCTAAGGAACTGACTTTTACTTGATTGATTTACTTGATTATTTACCCTTACAGGTAGCCAAAGGGACAACTTTCTGTCCCAGACTTAGCACTGAAGAG
Organism: Bambusicola thoracicus; assembly: GCA_002909625.1. Taxonomy (NCBI): domain Eukaryota; kingdom Metazoa; phylum Chordata; class Aves; order Galliformes; family Phasianidae; genus Bambusicola; species Bambusicola thoracicus. The sequence goes on from PPHD01018441.1 coordinate 8,599, forward strand.
AGTATGGTCAGGCAAGACAAAGAAGACTGTAAATTCATGTTTTTATACAATCAATCAAAGAACTTGATGACTACCAGGCAGTTAATGGGAGTCACATCAGGACCCTTGCTATATACACAGTTGCTGTTGTAAGATAGCATTGCTTTCACTGACATGAGCAGTGTTCAACTCACTCCTCTTCTGTCTGATACAAACACGTGTAGATTTCCTTGCACACAGGATAAACCATCATGGGCCCCATTCTAAATTCTGTATATGCTTCAAGAAGAAGCGTTAGTAACAGGCGATCAAGAGTATGGAAGTCCCAGTGCACCACTTTGAGATGCATTCTTACATGTCTTCTATCATTTTACTTAAGATACCATTAATGTGGAATAAAATGTATCTCCAAAGTAAAGAATTGCTTCTAAAGAAATACCATGGCTAATGTTTCTATTATTGATCCACATCCAGCTGTTGTATATACATCTACGGAGACTCTTGCTGTTTCAGTTGCTGTAGACTGCATCTGCTGTTGGCAAGTTATGAACTCACACACTTTAAGCAGCACTAATTTGAAGTGAATGCCTTATAAATAATCCACGCAAACAATCTTTGACATTAATACACATTTAGTGATACTAAACCCAAGTAGATAAAGTTCACAGTGGTTCAAGAAGAAGACCTACATCATTTGTGGCCTTTAAATCCCCTGAGGGATTTAACAGAAGAGAGAAGCAGAGAGGCCATGTTCTCCGTGCCACTGCCAATTACATTTCCTCCCCTGTTTATTTTTCTTCTCCTTTCTGACCCAGTAAAAATATTCACTCTGGCTTTACATGGGGGGAGTGGAAAACGAAGAAACTCTTTAGAAAAGACTTTTTATGTGTTCTGGAGGCTGGTCTGGACTGGAGAGAGGAAGTTAAAATAAACAAGAATTTAGGTCGATATATTTAATCAGAGGATATGGCTTAAGTTATAATTGCATTCCTTGGGCACATAATTGAAGGGTCTAAAAATGCAGGTGTACAGTACTGACTGAACGACCTCTATGGTGTACAAAAGAACATGGTGATTCTGGAGATCGAGGCCTCGAGTGTTCTGTGTTTTCATTTGAACAGCTGTGTAAAGTGTTTGCGATGCAACCAATCCTCTTTCCCATTCCAAACAAACTAACTTCAGGGTTTCTCTATAAATTCAAAAAGTTCCGACCTTGCTTACCAGATACTCACAAACCTTTGAGAAACTGCCATTTACATTATGTTTTTGCATCAAAAATTAAAGAGGCCTGATGCAAAACCACAGAATAAATATAAATATATATATATATATGCATGCATATGTATATATTTTATCTCGGCTGAGAGCTGAGAATTTGGGTTCATTTGAACATAAAGCTCAGAGCAGAATATGGGACATATATTCCCATATGGATTGAAACCGAAGTCAATCTTTGTGAAATAAAATTGCTTATTTGCACATACCTCTGCTTGTTTGGTTGCTTGTGTCTGTCCCTCAGAAAGTAGCAAAGCTGTTCATATTTGCAGAGTAAAGTATTGTTATCCACTTTTGGAGACCTCATCCCATTGTTCTCAGTGGTACTTCTGCTGTTGACCTCAATGATAGAGCTCAGAGAATTTGCAATGAATAATTAATCTGATGAATTTAGCCTACTTTTCTGCCTGCGGAATATCTGAGGGCAGATTGTACTGTCTTCAAACATATTTATTCGAAATTACTTAACACACTTCCTTAGACCGTGAAATCATCAAGATTGATTCTATGGGAGTATCAATACCAAGCAGCAGCCTTGGCAGTCTTTGCTCCCCACATGAGTGTTCTGGCAACGTGGTGTCCCACCATGGAAGGAGGTGTTTGTTGCGTGATGTGAGGTGCTATTTCAGCAGGACAGCAGTGGTCCTGTGCAAACTATGCTCAGTCAGGCAAAGCATCTCTTGTTTGGTTTTGTCACTTGGCTGCATTTTCAGAAAATTCGCACATAATTAACTTATATTTATGTTTCTGAATTTCAAAGTGCAGGCGAGTCAAGCTTTCCAGTCAGATGTTCAGTGACTGGAGCTGTGCTTCCAGTTATGTCCCAGAGATACATACAGCTTGTTTGGAGGGACTTTTCTTTCATTTCTCCTCTTTGCATCTCATTCTCTTTATCTGTGTTCCATCATTCTTCACTTAACAGGCACCTAAAATTATTCTTTCTTACTGTGATTCTGTTTTATCAGTGGTTCTTCCCTGTTACAGCTTTTATAGTGTCTGAGGTAGGTCCTATGTCTTGTCCAAGTGATTACAAAGTGAGGGTGACCACATCCACCTTACTGGCCAAAGTGAGATTTTCTCTGCTGTCAGTGCAGTGGAAGGGTGTGGAAAATCCTCTCTATTTGCATTACTTAATTTGTAAACATCTCCCTCAATCTGATTTATTCACCTGGCTATTTCCTTTCCCAATCATTTCTCTGCTTTTGCCATTTCTTGCTACCATGTTCAAACCCTTATATAACCTGGTGTGTCTGTGTATAATCACTCTTCTGTGAGGCCCAGTGTGGTGGGGAACAAAGCAGTGGAACGATCTTCCATCACCCAACCAGCTCAGTATGTCTGCTCCTTGCTAAACAAACATCCATGCACACATTTGGAAGGGATCAATTATGGGATGAAAATGCTCTAGAAATGTTCCTCCTGTAGGCTTGTTGATCAGCTTCAGGTGTTTGTCATGGTTCAGGAAGGATTTCCAGTAAAAGAGTGGTATCTGTTTACCTTCTGGAGGTAATGTCCCAATAGTGTCATCTGCCTAGACCTTTTCAAAGGGATCTGGCACAGAAATGGTCCCTTAAATTACGTCTAAAGGAAACAGCAACATGATACAAGACTCTGTTCAGCAGTTCCCATTTCTCTGATTCATCTCAATTCTTCTGTCTTCTAATGTTCACTCTATCTCTTCATGACAAAAGAGGAAAGGAATGAGGCTCAGGATTAATGATCGTAATCTACAAGAAGACTTGAGGGAAAAGAGGAGCACCAAGTTTTTGTGGTTGCTAGAGATAAATCGAAGAATTATACAGTGGTTTGGATTGGAAGGAACCTTTAAGATCATCTCCTTCCAAACCCCCTGCTATAGTCAGGGACACCCCCCTCTAGACCAGGTTGCTCAAAGCCCCATCCAGCCTGGCCTTGAACCTCTCCAGGGAAGGGGCATTCACAACCTCTCCAGGCAACCTGTTCCAGTGTTTCACTGCTGTCACAGTACAGAAATTCTTCCCAATATCTAGTCTAAATCTACCTTCTTCCAGTTTAAAGCCATTTCCCCTTGTTCTTTTATGTCCTTACAAAAAGTCCCCGCCCCCTCCCCGCTTTCCTATAGGCCCTCTTTAGGCACTGGAAGGCCTCTATAAGGTCATTCCAGAGCCTTCTCTTCTCCAGGCTGAAGAGCTCGAACACTCTCAGACTGTCTTTGTAGGGGAGGTACTACAGCCTGGCATATTTTTCCTACCTCATGGTCAGATATAGATGTGGGAAGGGAGACAGACTCAGCCCTGGTGGCAAAGGAGTCATTTCCTGACCTTTTTGCCTTCTTCCAGGCAGAACTGCACATACAGATTTGCACCATTTAAAATGCCAAGTGCAACTCCATGGTGCTGGAGTTTTTATACACAGATTTTCAAATCTCATTCTGTAGATGTGTATATGTCATGGAAATATTGGAAACTGCAGGGTGATTGTGTTGTTGACAAATTAAGAAAGTAATATCTCTATCCAAGATGATTTCATCAGCAACTTTCTTCCATCAGCATTTGCAGTAGCAGTTAAATGAACACACTGCAAACTCACCCATTTTTGATTGCCCTTGGAAATAGTCTCCATTGAGCAAACCAGTACAACAGGAAATCTCTCTCTTTTTGCCTAAGATCCATTGTAAATTGAGGAATTGAGTGAGATAGGACTTTAAGATGCTAATATGACTTTAAGATGTACAAATACATAAGATTTCTTGGAATTATACACTTTACATATCTGAATGAGAGAGTTCTGAGAGAATCAAGGAACATTTCAGAAAGATTACGGGGAACACAAGGGAAATTTTTACTTAAAAACTGTATATACAGAGCTGACTTTAGACACCTGCAGAATAACTATTAAAATTAAATTGCTAAGCCTAAACTAACTAAAATGTCCTAATTCCCCTACCCACTCCAAACCTTGATCAGCCAGTCAAAGTCCCAGGAGTATACAGCCTTCTAGAAGGTGACAGTGTATTTAAAGCACAGTAGTAATTATTCAGGACTCTACATTTAATGATATTTATGGCTGGCCCCGTACTATGGATGTGCAGAGCTGCACTAGAGAGAGTATTTCAATCTCCAGACCCAGTCTCTCATTCCCAAAGCTTGCAGATTCCAGACATGTTGAAAGGATGAATATGCTCAAATGTGGAACAAAATGTTGGAGAAAGTGCCATTCTTCAATTCAACCCCTTCCACACTTCCTTGGGTCACTGTCCTTCTCAGGACCCCATGTGGAATTTGGATTCGAGCGCTACATGTGCCTCCTGTTCATCCTGAAGACATGAATTACCATACAGCAACACCGTCTTGTTCTCCCCAGTCTGGAGCGAACCACTGTCATTTTCAGTTGCTATTTGCTCAGAAAACAATGGCTTCTGGATAACAAGGGCTGACGTGACCCAGTCTACAAATACTGTGTTGTGGCAGCCTGGAAGATAATGCGTGTTGCCGCTGAATTCACAAAGGGGAAAAACTTTGAAACATTTTAAAAATGCAGGTGCACAAATTACTCACGCCAGGAGCAGCAGTGGCATTTTGTAATAAAATCTTGTGTTTATTCTCCACTGTTGAATACACATACCTTACAGTTCCTGAGAGAATATCGTCCTGTGTGATCCAATGAACAATTTACAGGTGGATTAAACACATATGCAAAATGAAATAAAACTTGCAGATTTATAAGGGGTATAGGTTATCCTTGGAGTCAGCACAGAATTCCTATTGATATGAATGGGCAGTTTGTTCATTATAGAGTGCTAGTTTTTTTCCTCTTTCTCCTTGGTGTTGAATTTCAGGCTATTCTTCTAAGTTATTTGAATATTAAAAATACTACTGGGTTCTAAGGACAAACTTACAGCCAAATAATCAGCAAGTACTAACTACAATGCAGAGCTTTTAAGCATTTTCTACTTTGATTGCTTGGTCTTTTACAGAAATGTGCTTCATATGCTAGTATCACAGAATCATAGAATCACAGAATCACAAGACTGGAAAGGACCTACAAGATCATCTAGTCCAACCATCCTCCCATTAGGCTTGCTATCACAAGCCTCTAAACCATATTTGTAGCTCACCATCCAGACGTCTCTTGAACACTGTCTAGGACGGTGACTCCACCACCTCCCTGGGCAGGCCATTCCAGTGCCTGACCACTCTCTGAGAGAAAAAGTTTTTCCTTATGTCTAATCAGAATCTCCCCTGGTGTAACTTGTGGCCATTTCCTTGGGTCCTGTTTGTTGCCTGGGAGAAGAGGCCAAACCCCTCCTCATCACAACCTCTCTTCGGGAAATTGTAGAGTGCAGTGAGCTCTCCCCTGAGCCTCCTATTCTCCAGACTAAACAGTCCCAGCTCCCTCGCCTGCTCCTCGTAAGAGTTGTGCTCCAGACCCCTTACCAGTTTCGTTGCCCTTCTCTGGACACGCTCCAGGGTCTCAATGTCTTTCTTGTAGTGCAGAGCCCAAAACTGAACACAATGCTTGAGATGCAGCCTCACCAGTGCTGAGTACAGGGGGATGATTACCTCTCTGTTCCTGCTGGCTAATCTATTTCTAATGTAGGCCAGGATGGCATTGGCCCTCTTAGTCATCTGGGCACACTGTCGGCTCATGTTCAGCTGAGCATCAACCAACATCCCCAGGTCTCTTTCCTCTTCACAGTCATTCAGCCACTCAGCCC